>JAPZAG010001502.1:0-13766 GCA_027475135.1 Bactrocera correcta | reverse complement strand
AGGTATAAAGTCGATTTTGTTGTATGTACACATTTAGCAATCGATATCGAAATGCTTCAAATCATAAGTTAAACATATTTAAGCTAATTAACCCTCTTTATCTTACTAAGGTCTACAAAAGCCTTAACGGCATAACGGCAGTGCATTTGGAAGAATTCCGTAATCTTATATTAGGTATAAAGTCGATTTTCTTGTATATACTCATTTAGCAATCGATATCGAAATGCTTCAAATCATTAGTTTAACATATTTAAGTTAATAAACCTTCTTTAACGAACTGAAGTTGGCATAAATCCATGGCGGCATAACGGCAGTGCATTTATAATAATTCCGTAATCTTATATTTAGGTATAAAGTCGATTTTCTTGTATATACGCATTAAGCAATCGATTTCGAAATGCTTCAAATCATTAGTTTAACATATTTAAGTTAATTAACCTTATTTATCTTACTGAAGTTCACATAAAGCCATAACGGTATAACGGCAGTGCATTTGTGGGAATTTCGTTATCTTATATTTAGGTATAAAGTCGATTTTGTTGTATATACACATTTAGCAATCGATATCGAAATGCTTCAAATCATTAGTTTAACATATTTAAGGGAATTAACCTTTTTTAACGTATTAAAGTTGATATAAAGCCATGGCATCATAACGACAGTAGATTTGGAAGAATTCCGTAATCTTATATTTAGGTATAAGGTCGATTTTGTTGTATATAAATCGATATCGAAATGCTTTAAATCATTAGTTTAACATATTTAAGTTAAATAACCTTCTTTATCTTACTGAAGTTTACATAAAGCCAAAACGGTATAACGGCAGTGCATATGGAAGAATTCCGTAATCTTATATTTAAGTAAAAAGTCGATTTTCTTGTATATACGCATTTAGCAATCGATATCAAAATGCTGCAACTCATTCGTTTAACATATTTAAGTTAGTTAACCTTCTTTAACGTAATAAAGGTGATATAGAGCCATGGCGGCATAACGGCAGTGCATTTAGAAGAATTCCGTAATCTTATATTAGGTATAAAGTCGATTATCTTGTACATACACATTTAGCTATCGGTATCGAAATGCTTCAAATCATTAGTTTAACATATTAAGTTAATAAACATTTTTTAGCATACTGAAGTCTACATAAAGCCTTAACGGTATAACGCCACTGCATTTAGAAGAATTCCGTATTGCAATAATTTTATATTTAGGTAAAAAGTCGATTTTCTTGTATATACACATTTAGCTATCGATATCGAAATGCTTGAAATCATTCGTTTAACATATTTAAGTAAGTTAACCTTCTTTAACGTAATGAAGTCGATATAAAGCCATGGTGGCATAACGACAGTGCATTTAGAAGAATTCCGTAATCTTATATTTAGGTATAAAGTCGATTTTGTTGTATATACGCATTTAGCAATCGATTTTGAAATGCTTCAAATCATTAGTTTAACAAATTTAAGTTAATTAACCTTCTTTAACGTATTGAAGTTTATATAAAGCCATGGCGACATAACGACAGTACATTTGGAAGAATTCCGTAGTCTCATATTTAGGTATAAAGTCGATTTTCTGGTATATATGCATTAAGCAATTGATATCGAAATGCTTCAAATAACTGGTTTAACATATTTAAGTTAATAAACTTTCTTTAACGAACTGAAGTTGGCTTAAGGCCATGGCGGCATAACGGCAGTGCATTTAGAAGAATTTCGTAATCTTATATTTAGGTATAAAGTCGATTTTCTTGCATATACACATTTAGCTATCAATATCGAAATGCTTCAAATCATTAGTTTAACATATTTAAGTTAATTAGCCTTCTTTAACGTATTGAAGTTGATATAAAGCCATGGCGGCATAACGACAGTGCATTTAGAAGAGCTCCGTAGTCTTATATTTATGTAAAATGTCGATTTTCTTGTATATACACATTTAGCGATCGAAATCGAAATGCTTCAACTTATTAGTTTAACATATTTTTGTTAATAAACCTTCTTTAACGATCTGAAGTTGGCATGTAGCCATGGCGTCATAACGGCAGTGCATTTAGAAGAATTCCGTTATCTTATATTTAGGTTTAAAGTCGATTTTGTTGTATATACATATTTAGCAATTGATATCGAGATGCTTCAGCTCATTAGTTTAACATAATTAAGTTAATAAACCTTCTTTAACGAACTGAAGTTGGCATAAAGCTATGGCGGCATAACGGCAGTGCATGTAGAAGAATTCCGTTATCTCATATTTAGGTATAAAGTCGATTTTGTTGTAGATACACATTTAGCAATCGAAATCGAAATGCTTTAAGTCATTAGTTTAACATATTTAAGTTAGTTAACCTTCTTTATCGTATTGAAGTTGATATAAAGCCATGGCGGCATAACGACAGTGCATTTGGAAGAATTCCGTTATCTTATATTTAGGTAAAAAGTCGAGTTTGTTGTACATACACATTTAGCAATCGATATCGAAATGCTTCAAATAACTGGTTTAACATTTTTAAGTTAGTTAACCTTCTTTAACGTATTGAAGTTGATATAAAGCCATGGCGGCATAACCACAGTGAATTTAGAAGAACTCCGTAATCTTATATTTAGGTATAAAGTCGATTTTGTTGTAAATACACATCAGCAATCGATATCGAGGTGGTTCAACTCATTAGTTTAACATATTTAAGTTAATTAACCTTATTTTTCCTACTGAAGTGTAAGTAAAGCCATAACGGTATAACGGCAGTGCATTTGGAAGAATTCCTTAATCTTATATTTAGGTATAAAGTCGATTTTCTTTTATATACACATTTAGATATCGATATCGAAATCCTTCAAATCATTCGTTTAACATATTTAAGTTAGTTAACCTTCTTTAACGTAATGAAGGTGATATAAAGCCATGGCGGCATAACGACAGTGCATTTAGAAGAATTCCGTAGTCTTATATTTAGGTATAAAGTCGATTTTCTTGTATATAAACATTTAGCAATCGATAACGAAATGCTTCAAATCATTAGTTAAACATATTTAAGTTAAATAGCCTTCTTTAACGTAATGAAGGTGACATAAAGCCATGGCGGCATAACGGCAGTACATTTGGAAGAATTCCGTAATCTTATGTTTAGGTATAAAGTCGATTTTGTTGTGTATATGCATTTAGCAATCGATTTCGAAATGCTTCAAATAACTAGTGTAACATATCTTAGTTAATAAACCTTCTTAAACGAACTGAAGTTAACATAAAGCCATAACGGCATAACGGCAGTGCATTTAGAAGCATTCCGTAATCTTATATTTAGGTATAAAGTCGGTTTTCTTTTATATACACATTTAGATATCGATATCGAAATCCTTCAAATCATTCGTTTAACATATTTAAGTTAGTTAACCTTCTTTAACGTAATGAAGGTGATATAAAGCCATGGCGGCATAACGACAGTGCATTTAGAAGAATTCCGTAATCTTATGTTTAGGTATAAAGTCGTTTTTTTTGTGTATATGCATTTAGCAATCGATATCGAAATGCTTCAAATCATTAGTTTAACATATTTAAGGGAATTAACCTTTTTTACCGTAATGAAGGAGATATAAAGCCATGGCGGCATAACGACAGTAGATGTGGAAGAATTCCGTAATCTTATATTTAGGTATAAGGTCGATTTTGTTGTATATACACAACTAGCAAGCGATATCGAAATGCTTCAAATCATTAGTTTAACATATTTAAGTTAATAAACCTTCTTTAACGAACTGAAGTTAACATAAAGCAATAACGGCATAACGGCAGTATATTTATATGAATTCCGTTATCTTATATTTAGGTATAAATTCGATCTTGTTGTACATACACATTTAGCAATCGATATCGAAATGCTTCAAATCATTAGTTTAACATATTTAAGTTAGTTAACCTTCTTTACCGTAATGAAGGTGATATAAAGCCATAATGCGGCATAACGACAGTGCATTTAGAAGAATTCCCTAATCTTATATTTAGGTATAAAGTCGATTTTGTTGTATATATGCATCTAGCAATCGATATCGAAATGCTTCAAATCATTAACCTAACATATTTAAGGGAATAAACCTTTTTTAACGTATTGAAGTTGATATAAAGCCATGGCGGCATAACGACAGTAGATTTGGAAGAATTCCGTAATCTTATATTTAGGTATAAGGTCGATTTTGTTGTATATAAATCGATATCGAAATGCTTTAAATCATTAGTTTAACATATTTAAGTTAATTAACTTTCTTTATCTTACTGAAGTTTACATAAAGCCAAAACGGTATAACGACAGTGCATATGGAAGAATTCCGTAATCTTATATTTAAGTAAAAAGTCGATTTTCTTGTATATACGCATTTAGCTATAGATATCGAAATGCTGCAACTCATTCGTTTAACATATTTAAGTTAGTTAACCTTCTTTAACGTAATAAAGGTTATATAGAGCCATGGCGGCATAACGACAGTGCATTTAGAAGAATTCCGTAATCTTATATTTAGGTATAAAGCCGATTTTGTTGTATATACGCATTTAGCAATCGATATCGAAATGCTTCAAATCATTAGTTTAACATATTTAAGTTAATTAACCTTCTTTAACGTATTGAAGTTGATGTAAAGCCATGGCAGCATAACGGCAGTGCATTTAGAAGAATTCCGTAATCTTATATTAGGTATAAAGTCGATTTTCTTGTATATACACATTTAGCTATCGATATCGAAATGCTTCAAATCATTAGTTTAACATATTTAAGTTAATAAACCTTTTTTAACGTATTTAAGTTGATATAAAGCCACAGTGGTATTACGACAGTACATTTGGAAGAATTCCGTACTCTTATATTTAGGTATAAAGTCGATTTTCTTGTATATATGCATTAAGCAATCGACATCGAAATGCTTCAAATAACTGGTTTAACATATTTAAGTTAGTTAACCTTCTTTAAAGTAATGAAGGTGATATAAAGCCATGGCGGCATAACGACAGTGCATTTAGAAGAATTCCGTAATCTTATATTTAGGTATAAAGTCGATTTTGTTGTATATACGCATTTAGCAATCGATATCGAAATGCTTCAAATCATTAGTTTAACATATTTAAGTTAATTAACCTTCTTTAACGCATTGAAGTTTATATAAAGCCATGGCGACATAGCGACAGTACATTTGGAAGAATTCCGTAGTCTCATATTTAGGTATAAAGTCGCTTTTCTGGTATATATACATTAAGCAATCGATATCGAAATGCTTCAAATAACTGGTTTAACATATTTAAGTTAATAAACCTTCTTTAACGAACTGAAGTTGGCTTAAGGCCATGGCGGCATAACGGCAGTGCATTTAGAAGAATTCCGTAATCTTATATTTAGGTATAAAGTCGATTTTCTTGTATATACACATTTAGCTATCGATATCGAAATGCTTCAAATCATTAGTTTAACATATTTAAGTTAATTAAACTTCTTTAACGTATTGAAGTTTATATAAAGCCATGGCGGCATAACGACAGTGCATTTAGAAGAGTTCCGTAGTCTTATATTTATGTAAAAAGTCGATTTTCTTGTATATACACATTTAGCGATCGATATCGATTGCTTCAACTCATTAGTTTAACATATTTTTGTTAATAAACCTTCTTTAACGATCTGAAGTTGGCATGTAGCCATGGCGTCATAACGGCAGTGCATTTAGAAGAATTCCGTTATCTTATATTTAGGTTTAAAGTCGATTTTGTTGTATATACATATTTAGCAATTAATATCGAGATGCTTCAGCTCATTAGTTTAACATAATTAAGTTAATAAACCTTCTTTAACGAACTGAAGTTGGCATAAAGCTATGGCGGCATAACGGCAGTGCATGTAGAAGAATTCCGTTATCTTATATTTAGGTATAAAGTCGATTTTCTTGTATTTACACATTTAGCAATCGATATCGAAATGCATCAAATAACTGGTTAAGCATATTTAAGTTAATTAACCTTCTTTATCTTACTGAAGTTTACATAAAGCAATAACGGCATAACGGCAGTGCATTTAGAAGAATTCCGTTATCTTATATTTAGGTTTAAAGTCGATTTTGTTGTAGATACACATTTAGCAATCGATATCGAAATGCTTTAAATCATTAGTTTAACATATTTAAGTTAGTTAACCTTCTTTATCGTATTGAAGTTGATATAAAGCCATGGCGGCATAACGACAGTGCATTTGGAAGAATTCCGTAATCTTATATTTAGGTAAAAAGTCGAGTTTTTGTACATACACATTAAGCAATCGATATCGAAATGCTTTAAATCATTAGTTTAACATATTTAAGTTAATAAACCTTCTTTAACGAACTGAAGTTGGCTTAAAGGCCATGGCGGCTTTAAAGAATTGAATTTATAAGGATTCGATTTCTTATATTTAGGTATAAAGTCGAATTTTGTTATAAATTCACGTATTGAAGTTTATATAAAGCCATGGCGGCATAACGACAGTGCATTTAGAAGAGTTCCGTAGTCTTATATTTATGTAAAAAGTCGATTTTCTTGTATATACACATTTAGCGATCGATATCGATTGCTTCAACTCATTAGTTTAACATATTTTTGTTAATAAACCTTCTTTAACGATCTGAAGTTGGCATGTAGCCATGGCGTCATAACGGCAGTGCATTTAGAAGAATTCCGTTATCTTATATTTAGGTTTAAAGTCGATTTTGTTGTATATACATATTTAGCAATTAATATCGAGATGCTTCAGCTCATTAGTTTAACATAATTAAGTTAATAAACCTTCTTTAACGAACTGAAGTTGGCATAAAGCTATGGCGGCATAACGGCAGTGCATGTAGAAGAATTCCGTTATCTTATATTTAGGTATAAAGTCGATTTTCTTGTATTTACACATTTAGCAATCGATATCGAAATGCATCAAATAACTGGTTAAGCATATTTAAGTTAATTAACCTTCTTTATCTTACTGAAGTTTACATAAAGCAATAACGGCATAACGGCAGTGCATTTAGAAGAATTCCGTTATCTTATATTTAGGTTTAAAGTCGATTTTGTTGTAGATACACATTTAGCAATCGATATCGAAATGCTTTAAATCATTAGTTTAACATATTTAAGTTAGTTAACCTTCTTTATCGTATTGAAGTTGATATAAAGCCATGGCGGCATAACGACAGTGCATTTGGAAGAATTCCGTAATCTTATATTTAGGTAAAAAGTCGAGTTTTTTGTACATACACATTTAGCAATCGATATCGAAATGCTTTAAATCATTAGTTTAACATATTTAAGTTAGTTAACCTTCTTTATCGTATTGAAGTTGATATAAAGCCATGGCGGCATAACGACAGTGAATTTAGAAGAATTCCGAAATCTTATATTTAGGTATAAAGTCGATTTTGTTGTAAATACACATCAGCAATCGATATCGAGATGGTTCAACTCATTAGTTTAACATATTTAAGTTAATTAACCTTATTTTTCCTACTGAAGTGTAAGTAAAGCCATCGATATCGAGATGCTTCAACTCATTAGTTTAACATATTTTTGTTAATAAACCTTCTTTAACGATCTGAAGTTGGCATGTAGCCATGGCGTCATAACGGCAGTGCATTTAGAAGAATTCCGTTATCTTATATTTAGGTTTAAAGCCGATTTTGTTGTATATACATATTTAGCAATTGATATCGAGATGCTTCAGCTCATTAGTTTAGCATAATTAAGTTAATAAACCTTCTTTAACGAACTGAAGTTGGCATAAAGCTATGGCGGCATAACGGCAGTGCATGAAAGAAGAATTCCGTTATCTTATATTTAGGTATAAAGTCGATTTTCTTGTATTTACACATTTAGCAATCGATATCGAAATGCATCAAATAACTGGTTAAGCATATTTAAGTTAATTAACCTTCTTTATCTTACTGAAGTTTACATAAAGCAATAACGGCATAACGGCAGTGCATTTAGAAGAATTCCGTTATCTTATATTTAGGTATAAAGTCGATTTTGTTGTAGATACACATTTAGCAATCGATATCGAAATGCTTTAAATCATTAGTTCAACATATTTAAGTTAGTTAACCTTCTTTATCGTATTGAAGTTGATATAAAGCCATGGCGGCATAACGACAGTGCATTTGGAAGAATTCCGTAATCTTATATTTAGGTAAAAAGTCGAGTTTGTTGTACATACACATTAAGCAATCGATATCGAAATGCTTTAAATCATTAGTTTAACATATTTAAGTTAGTTAACCTTCTTTATCGTATTGAAGTTGATATAAAGCCATGGCGGCATAACGACAGTGAATTTAGAAGAATTCCGTAATCTTATATTTAGGTATAAAGTCGATTTTGTTGTAAATACACATCAGCAATCGATATCGAGATGGTTCAACTCATTAGTTTAACATATTTAAGTTAATTAACCTTATTTTTCCTACTGAAGTGTAAGTAAAGCCATAACGGTATAACGGCAGTGCATTTGGAAGAATTCCCTAATCTTATATTTAGGTATAAAGTCGATTTTCTTTTATATACACATTTAGATATCGATATCGAAATCCTTCAAATCATTCGTTTAACATATTTAAGTTAGTTAACCTTCTTTAACGTAATGAAGGTGATATAAAGCCATGGCGGCATAACGACAGTGCATTTAGAAGAATTCCGTAATCTTATATGTAGGTATAAAGTCGATTTTCTTGTATATAAACATTTAGCAATCGATAACGAAATGCTTCAAATCATTAGTTAAACATATTTAAGTTAAATAGCCTTCTTTAACGTAATGAAGGTGACATAAAGCCATGGCGACATAACGGCAGTACATTTGGAAGAATTCCGTAATTATATGTTTAGGTATAAAGTCAATTTTGTTGTGTATATGCATTTAGCAATCGATTTCGAAATGCTTCAAATAACTAGTGTAACATATCTTAGTTAATAAACCTTCTTAAACGAACTGAAGTTAACATAAAGCCATAACGGCATAACGGCAGTGCATTTAGAAGCATTCCGTAATCTTATATTTAGGTATAAAGTCGGTTTTCTTGTATATATGCATTAAGCAACCGATTTCGAAATGCTTCAAATAACTAGTGAAACATATCTAAGTTAATAAACCTTCTTAAACGAACTGTAGTTAACATAAAGCCATAACGGCAGTGCATTTAGAAGAATTCCGTAATCTTATATTTAGGTATAAAGTCGTTTTTTTGTGTATATGCATTTAGCAATCGATATCGAAATGCTTCAAATCATTAGTTTAACATATTTAAGGGAATTAACCTTTTTTACCGTAATGAAGGTGATATAAAGCCATGGCGGCATAACGACAGTGGATTTGGAAGAATTCCGTAATCTTATATTTAGGTATAAGGTCGATTTTGTTGTATATACACATCTAGCAAGCGATATCGAAATGCTTCAAATCATTAGTTTAACATATTTAAGTTAATAAACCTTCTTTAGCGAACTGAAGTTAACATAAAGCAATAACGGCATAACGGCAGTATATTTATATGAGTTCCGTTATCTTATATTTAGGTATAAATTCGATTTTGTTGTACATACACATTTAGCAATCGATATCGAAATGCTTCAAATCATTAGTTTAACATATTTAAGTTAGTTAACCTTCTTTACCGTAATGAAGGTGATATAAAGCCATAATGCGGCATAACGACAGTGCATTTAGAAGAATTCCCTAATCTTATATTTAGGTATAAAGTCGATTTTGTTGTATATACGCATCTAGCAATCGATATCGAAATGCTTCAAATCATTAACTTAACATATTTAAGGGAATTAACCTTCTTTAACGTATTGAAGTTGATATAAAGCCATGGCGGCATAACGACAGTAGATTTGGAAGAATTCCGTAATCTTATATTTAGGTATAACGTCGATTTTGTTGTATATAAATCGATATCGAAATGCTTTAAATCATTAGTTTAACATATTTAAGTTAATTAACTTTCTTTATCTTACTGAAGTTTACATAAAGCCAAAACGGTATAACGACAGTGCATATGAAAGAATTCCGTAATCTTATATTTAAGTAAAAAGTCGATTTTCTTGTATATACGCATTTAGCTATCGATATCGAAATGCTGCAACTCATTCGTTTAACATATTTAAGTTAGTTAACCTTCTTTAACGTAATGAAGGTGATATAAAGCCATGGCGGCATAACGACAGTGCATTTAGAAGAATTCCGTAATCTTATATTTAGGTAAAAGCGTTTTTTGTATACATTTAGCAATCGATATCGAAATGCTTAAATCATTAGTTTAACATATTTAAGTAATTAACCTTTTTACTATTGAAGTGATAAAGCCATGGCGGCATAACGCAGTGATTTGAAGAATTCCGTAATCTTATATTAGGTATAAAGTTTTTTTTTTTTTTTTTTTTTTTTTTTTTTTTTTTTTTTTTTTTTTTTTTAGGTATAGGTCGATTTTTTGTATATAAATCGTACGAAATGCTTAAATCATTAGTTTAACATATTTAAGTTAATACCTTCTTTACATGAAGTACATAAAGCCAACGGATAACGGCGTATTTAAGAATTCCGTAATCTTATTTTAGGTAAAATCGATTTTTTGTAATACATTTAGCATCGATATCGAAATGCTCAATCATTGTTTAACATATTTAAGTTAGTTAACCTTCTTTAACGTAATAAAGGTGATATAGAGCCATGGCGGCATAACGACAGTGCATTTAGAAGAAGTCCGTAATCTTATATTTAGGTATAAAGCCGATTTTGTTGTATATCGCATTTAGCTATCGATATCGAAATGCTGCAACTCATTCGTTTAACATATTTAAGTTAGTTAACCTTCTTTAACGTAATAAAGGTGATATAGAGCCATGGCGGCATAACGACAGTAATTTAGAAGAATTCCGTTATCTTATATTTAGGTTTAAAGTCGATTTTGTTGTATATACATATTAGCAATTAATATCGAGATGCTTCAGCTCATTAGTTTAACATAATTAAGTTAATAAACCTTCTTTAACGAACTGAAGTTGGCATAAAGCTATGGCGGCATAACGGCAGTGCATGTAGAAGAATTCCGTTATCTTATATTTAGGTATAAAGTCGATTTTGTTGTAGATACACATTTAGCAATCGATATCGAAATGCTTTAAATCATTAGTTTAACATATTTAAGTTAGTTAACCTTCTTTATCGTATTGAAGTTGATATAAAGCCATGGCGGCATAACGACAGTGCATTTGGAAGAATTCCGTAATCTTATATTTAGGTAAAAAGTCGAGTTTGTTGTACATACACATTGAGCAATCGATATCGAAATGCTTTAAATCATTAGTTTAACATATTTAAGTTAGTTAACCTTCTTTATCTTATTGAAGTTGATATAAAGCCATGGCGGCATAACGACAGTGAATTTAGAAGAATTCCGTAATCTTATATTTAGGTATAAAGTCGATTTTGTTGTAAATACACATCAGCAATCGATATCGAGATGGTTCAACTCATTAGTTTAACATATTTAAGTTAATTAACCTTATTTTTCCTACTGAAGTGTAAGTAAAGCCATAACGGTATAACGGCAGTGCATTTGGAAGAATTCCCTAATCTTATATTTAGGTATAAAGTCGATTTTCTTTTATATACACATTTAGATATCGATATCGAAATCCTTCAAATCATTCGTTTAACATATTTAAGTTAGTTAACCTTCTTTAACGTAATGAAGGTGATATAAAGCCATGGCGGCATAACGACAGTGCATTTAGAAGAATTCCGTAATCTTATATTTAGGTATAAAGTCGATTTTCTTGTATATAAACATTTAGCAATCGCTAACGAAATGCTTCAAATCATTAGTTAAACATATTTAAGTTAAATAGCCTTCTTTAACGTAATGAAGGTGACATAAAGCCATGGCGGCATAACGGCAGTACATTTGGAAGAATTCCGTAATCTTATGTTTAGGTATAAAGTCGGTTTTCTTGTATATATGCATTAAGCAACCGATTTCGAAATGCTTCAAATAACTAGTGAAACATATCTAAGTTAATAAACCTTCTTAAACGAACTGTAGTTAACATAAAGCCATAACGGCAGCGCATTTGGAAGAATTCCGTAATCTTATATTTAGGTATAAAGTCGTTTTTTTGTGTATATGCATTTAGCAATCGATATCGAAATGCTTCAAATCATTATTTAACATATTTAAGGGAATTAACCTTTTTTACCGTAATGAAGGTGATATAAAGCCATGGCGGCATAACGACAGTAGATTTGGAAGAATTCCGTAGTCTCATATTTAGGTATAAAGTCGATTTTCTGGTATATATACATTAAGCAATCGATATCGAAATGCTTCAAATAACTGGTTTAACATATTTAAGTTAATAAACCTTCTTTAACGAACTGAAGTTGGCTTAAGGCCATGGCGGCATAACGGCAGTGCATTTAGAAGAATTCCGTAATCTTATATTTAGGTATAAAGTCGTTTTTTTGTGTATATGCATCTAGCAATCGATATCGAAATGCTTCAAATCATTAACTTAACATATTTAAGGGAATTAACCTTCTTTAACGTATTGAAGTTGATATAAAGCCATGGCGGCATAACGACAGTAGATTTGGAAGAATTCCGTAATCTTATATTTAGGTATAAGGTCGATTTTGTTGTATATACACATCTAGCAAGCGATATCGAAATGCTTCAAATCATTAGTTTAACATATTTAAGTTAATAAACCTTCTTTAGCGAACTGAAGTTAACATAAAGCAATAACGGCATAACGGCAGTATATTTATATGAGTTCCGTTATCTTATATTTAGGTATAAATTCGATTTTGTTGTACATACACATTTAGCAATCGATATCGAAATGCTTCAAATCATTAGTTTAACATATTTAAGTTAGTTAACCTTCTTTACCGTAATGAAGGTGATATAAAGCCATAATGCGGCATAACGACAGTGCATTTAGAAGAATTCCCTAATCTTATATTTAGGTATAAAGTCGATTTTGTTGTATATACGCATCTAGCAATCGATATCGAAATGCTTCAAATCATTAACTTAACATATTTAAGGGAATTAACCTTCTTTAACGTATTGAAGTTGATATAAAGCCATGGCGCATAACGACAGTAGATTTGGAAGAATTCCGTAATCTTATATTTAGGTATAACGTCGATTTTGTTGTATATAAATCGATATCGAAATGCTTTAAATCATTAGTTTAACATATTTAAGTTAATTAACTTTCTTTATCTTACTGAAGTTTACATAAAGCCAAAACGGTATAACGACAGTGCATATGAAAGAATTCCGTAATCTTATATTTAAGTAAAAAGTCGATTTTCTTGTATATACGCATTTAGCTATCGATATCGAAATGCTGCAACTCATTCGTTTAACATATTTAAGTTAGTTAACCTTCTTTAACGTAATGAAGGTGATATAAAGCCATGGCGGCATAACGACAGTGAATTAAGAAGAATTCCGTTATCATATATGTGGGAGTGGAACCTGTGGGTAAAAGGTCCACACGTAGCGGACGTGCCTTTTAAATGCACCTCTGACCAAACTGCTCGAACATATGCTAAATTCGAACAATATTCGAACTGTATAGTCAAGCATAGTCAAGCATAGTCGAGAAGGGTTGAGTTACACAGTAGAGTTGAAGATGGCAAGAAGGGCAGACCAGCCGTTGTCTGACAAGTAAATTAAATTGAAATACATATGTATGTATATAAGTTA
>JAPZAG010001501.1:0-30540 GCA_027475135.1 Bactrocera correcta | reverse complement strand
CTCTCCATAAACTCTTTTTTAAGACTACCATATTACTGTAGCGTGTTTCAAGCGGAGGTGGCTGGCATCAAGTCTGCGATAAATGTACTGCTCCCAAGTGCAGCTGCCTTCAGAGAGGTGTACATTCACTCCGAGAGCTGAGCGTCTGTACTGTATTTGAGCTCACTGATTGTGTGCTCATAACCAGTCAAGAAGTATATGACCTCATTCGTAATAGGTGCCCGGTCATAGCGGAATCGTCAGAAACTGCAAAGGCGATGTACTTGCTAGTGAGCGGACCTTTACTCCAATTTCATCCGAGTGGAAGCGAGTCGGTTTTACGATGTCCTCTTGCGTTCTAGTGCTTGCATCTACATATGTTCAGTGACCTTGTTAAGCGCTGGTCAACAACCAGAATTCCGAGATTTTTCTGAACCAAAGTCAACAGTAAGAGGTTATCCACTACTTACACCTAAAAAATTGTATATCGCCGCAATTTTAGGTGTTCTGACTGGAGAGTTTCCACTCTTGGGGCGATTAATATTTTGACATCTCCAAGCAGTATGCAGGAAGCCGAGGTGGAGTCTTTGTGTCACTTTCTATTCTATTACCCAGCTTTAGCTAGACTTAGATTGGAATATCTCGGTAGACATACCTTTGGAGAATCTCGCGACATGACTGGTGTTGATGACCGCCTTAAAAATTTGAGCTGATCTCAAAACGCTTCGTCAAGCAATAAGGTAGTATACTTTAAAGCGCTTGTGGGTAACACAAGGAATAAATATCTGTCCAAGTGAGATCCATAAATTTTTTGTTTAGAATCAACCCTACGACCTAAACTAGCCTGACCAGTTTCAAAAAAGTGGAAGGATCAAATAAAGCCTACAATATGGTCATAAAAAAACTAGACGTCTTCAGAAGACTTACAGAAAAATAATTTTTTAACAGAATTGAATACTATTTAAACCTCTCATTAAAATTAATTTTGATATCTGGCAACTGTTTTCTAAAATTATTTTTGAATTCTTCCAGTTTGGTATTATATACATACTTCATTATTTATCTGTCCTGCTTTGTGTGAAACGACAATTTGAGGAACATATATCTAAGGGTAATATTAAATACTTTAAATAAGCTTTCAACCGGGATTGAACTGGCTGATAAGCTCGCCTGCATCCACCAACACGATAGGACCCGAACATTTCATTGCAGTCGATTCCAATTACCATTAAAGAGCTGCTCTATAAGGATAAGGGAGTAGACATGCACTTTGACAAGTTGCTAATGAGTGGTTACAACCTTAAAAGTTTCAAATATGTAATCAATCTCGTAAATGACCAACTCAGGCTACTTGTCGCTTTCTACACTGGTCATTGTAAGAAACACCAGCAATGTAACATGGTCCTAGCCGCTTGTGCGAATTGCGGGTTCTACCTGAAACATCAGGCGCAAAATAAAGGCTCTTGGATCCATGTTTCCAAATAGGGATCACATCGCCTCAGGTCAGGTGCCATGGCAGTATACTAGAATTTATCAACATGCTGGGACTAAGTGAGTCGTTGTAACTTAAGAGAGGACATACTAGATACTAGGTTGCGGTGCTATCTTTATTTATTTATCTAATTGAATCTACATTCCAATCGTCACATTTTCTTGTTGTAGTCAACAACGCCTACTTACTACTCACCTTCAAAAGGACTATGAAAAAGTTTTACTATACCATAAATTTATATTTATTTATTTATTTTATGAAGCATGTGCCAGTCAAGTGTCTCATGCACGCCACTTAACTTCTTCAATTTATTATCTTCTCACATATGTATGTATATTTGAAGACAATTATCGAATGTCCAACAAAAACATTAAAGTGTCTAAATATAAAATTGTTAAACAAGTGCACCTGCGATGGACTAGTGTGGAGTGGAAATTTTTAAATATTTGTATGCATATACAAAACATACATAAATATATACATGTACATAAGTATATATATATATTTTTTTTGTATACAACAAAAATAAATTTAATTAGTTTTTATATTGAGTTTTTTGAGTTATTTTTATCTAATTCTAATACTTGCTTGCTCACGCTAATAAATTTACTTATGTATGTACATACATATATGCATATAAAGCTAATTTATCGAAAATTAATATAAGTGTTTTCATATTTTATCTTTTATCTGTCTTCTTTTATATTTTTATTTCTCGTTCAACTCAAGCACTTAAAAAGAATATAGAAAATGTTGAAAATGATTAATTTGCTATAAAAAGGCATTAAAACTCGATGTGTTATAAAATTGTTTTGCCGAGCAAGTAATCTGATATCATATATAACTTTTCATTCGAATTTTGAACAATCGATTAATTTTATGAGATTAACGACATACAGGTATTTGTATAGTTATTTATTAACTGCGAGACTCAACATTTGAAAAGTCAATTTCGGCGACTGACAATGTTTTTTTTTATTTTTTGAGGTGATCTCCACTTACACAGTCATTTGAAATAATTTTTGAAACATTTGTTTTTCGGCAAATGTTACGAGGTGTGTTCAGAAAGTATCGCGAATTTTGTGTTTTTTTCAAAAATTTTTTATTTATTCATGAATATCTATTTTGTCTCCTTCAAAGTAATCCCCATGAGATATTATACACTTGTGCCAACGGTTTTTCCAATCTTCGAAGCACTTCAAAAAATCATTTTTTTTTATCTTCTTCAGCTCAGCTCCTCCGGCATCGAAGTCTTATTTCGTCAAGAGAAGCATAACGTCGTCCTTTCATGGGCCTCTTCAGTTTAGGGAACAAGAAAAAGTCACAGGGGGTCAGATCTGGGGAATACGGTGGCTACGGCATCATTAGTGTGTTGTTGGCCGCCTTGTTTGGCCAAAAAGTCGCGCACAAGCAACGATGTGTGTGAGCAGGGGCGTTATCGTGGTGCAAAAGCCAATTTTTGTTCTTCCACAAATCCGGGCTGGGCTTCGCACAAATTGCGCATAACTTGCAGGTAAAATTCCTTATTTACCGTTCTTCCCTGTGGCAAGAACTCATGATGCACCACGCCCCTGCAATCGAAGAAAACTGTCAGTTACGATTCGCGATACTTTTTGAACACATCTCGTATGTTGTCTCCGAAAGTGGTTGAATAGAAGGCATATATTAATATTGATATAGAGGAAATCTAGGCTTTCTACTTTTTAAAGAAAAAATACGGAAACTTCAAATTTAATTTGGGAGGTTTATTATCATTAGAAAGAACATTCTTTGGCATTTGTGTCTTGAAGATTATTTCTTTCAAATGTTGGCAGTATTTCTACTGGTAACTGGCGGAATGACACTCGTAATGTTTTGCTCCAAAGCCAGAATCGAAGCGGGATTGATCACATAGACTTTAAACTTTACATATCCCCACAGAAAACAGTCTAATGGTGTGATACATATCACATGATCTTGATGGCCAATTGATCGGCTCAAAATGTCAAATTATCTGTGCACCGAAGTGTTTGATTGATGCAATGTTCGGGAAGTGGCGCCGCCTTGTTGAAACCAAATGTCGCCGAGATGTTGAGCTTCAGTTTCAGGCGTCAAACAGTCGATTATCATGATGGTAATGGTCGCCATTGATATTGATATCATCGGCCTCTGCTTTCTCCAGACTGGAAAAGGAAGCAAAACAAATGGGTCTGACAGTGAACGAGGGCAAGACGAAATATCTCCTGTCATCAAACAAACAGTCGTCGCACTCGCGACTTGGCACTCACGTCACTGTTGACAGTCATAACTTTGAAGTTGTAGATAATTTTATCTATCTTGGAACTAGCGTAAACACCACCAACAATGTCAGCCTAGAAATCCAACGCAGGATAACTCTTGCAACAGGTGCTACTTCGGACTGAGTAGGCAATTGAGAAGCAAAGTTCTCTCTCGACAAACAAAAACCAAACTCTATAAGTCGCTTATAATTCCCGTTCTGCTGTATGATGGAGAGGTTTGGACGACGTCAACAACGGATGAGTCGACGTTGTGAGTTTTCGAGAGAAAAGTTCTGCGAAAGATTTATGGTCCTTTGTGCGTTGGCCACGGCGAATATCCCATTCGATGGAACGATGAGCTGTACAAGATATACGACATTGACATAGTTCAGCGAATTAAAAGACGGCGGCTACGCTGTATAGATCATGTTGTCCAGATGGACGAAAATACTCCAGCTCTGAAAGTATTCGACGCAGTACCCGCCAGGAGAAGCAGAGGAAGAGGAAGACCTGCCTCCGTTGGAAGGACCAAGTGGAGAAGGACCTGGCTGTTGTTGCGCGCAGTTGTTGACTCGGCTATAATCGCGTAAGCGGTGTCTACGCATCATTTTTGAAGAAATATGGACCGATGATTCCACCAGCTAACAAACCACACCAAACCGTTGTTTTTTCTGAATAAAATGGCAGCTTTTGAATCTTTTTTGATTGCTCTTTGTCCTAAATGCGGCAATTTTGTTTGTTTACATACTTATTGGGACAGAAATGGATCACATCGCTGAGCAAAATTTGGCTCGAAAACGTTAGATCTTCTTGGAACTTTTCAGAAGAGCAAAGCGATGTCATTTGGAAAGGTCGACCGGCTTCAATTCTGGCACAAGCTGTATTTTGTACGCTTTCGATTTAAGAACTCGACGTAAAATGCGCCAAATCGTACCACACGTCAGTCCGAGTTGCTGTGATCACTACAGAATTGACTCTTAACTCTCAGCTACGGCAGAGATATTTTATTCACTTCGTGCTGGACGTTTTCTTTTGGTCGAATGGTATCCAACAATGAATGTTGGGTCTCAAGATGTCTGATGGTGTTGCGAATAGTACCCTTAGTAGGCCGATTATGTTGACCATAAGTTGAGCAAAGCACGCGAAACACATTCTTTACAAAACATGAATTTTCGTAATAAAGTTGAACGATTTGTAAAAGTTGTTCAGGCGTTAGTCTTTCCATGATGAAATGCCAAACAATACTGAACAAAAATTACATGACAGTTTGACACGACTCAGGCGTGATCTGTCAAAAAGCAGCTATTGAAAAAAGTACTCTACTCCCGAATTCTGTCGAAGTCCGTACCTTGAATTAAAAAATTGAAAACATCGTGTTTCTCAAATTCCTAGTTGTAAAAACTTGCTATTGGATCACCCATTATAAATGTTCCCGAAAGAATTCTGGAGGTATGCATTCAAAAACCTTAACCTATAAGCCCGGCATTGAAGAGCAGTAGTTATAAATATCACTATTATTCCAAATTTGTTAGACATTCAATGAAATAATTTTGTCGATATAGATTTAAACAACCTTTATAGCCGCTTTGAAGTGACAAAAAGATTACTTCATAGTAAGAAAAAAAAAATAAATATCAATAAATCATTAGATAATTTTAATGATGTTGGCGGCATTTGAGAGAGCATTTTCAGCTAACAAAGAAATATTAGCAGAACAAAAGTAACTTTATGTTAATTGTTTTCATAAATTCAAACTTCAAATTTGTGCTATCATCTTAATACCTATTTTGTATGCTTCGAATTCTCCACACAAAAAGCTGTTTTTTATAAACATTAGCGTTTTCTTTTTGTGAATTTCAACTAACATTACGCCTCGCTTTCATTCGTTTCACACTATAAAACTGCATGCCGTAAAAGTGTGCGCTTTATCTTGAAGATTTCATCTTTTCATACAATCAAACAATATCTGCGCTTATTATCTGCCTTTTGGGGTATTCGCTAAGCATTTGGCATTCAATGCGCGTGCGCATATTATTCTCTCTTTTTCAGTTGTCTGCCATTCAATCGTCAATTGTGCATATTTCTATGGTTGTATTTATTCGGTTATTTGTATATATGTTGTATGTATGTATTTATTTTATATCTGTTCGTATTTTACTTATCGTGACTTGCAATGTTTATTTTTCTCTTGTTCACTACTTGAAATTACGTAAATTCTAGAAATACATAAATGCACCGTTGAGTGCAGAATCACTAATAGGAATGGGAGGTGCTTAATGATGTTTATTTATTATTTATTTTTATTTTGTTGTTTGCCAAACTTTATTTTTTTGTCTTAATTTTGGTAACAATAATATTATTTTATACCAAATTTCTCGATATTCATATTTTTTAACGAACCCGATTTTTATATTCGACTTGAAAATTTCAAACCATATATGTATAAGCATAAGCCTTCATCGATTTGGTATTTATCTGCTAACTAATTTTTAGCGCTAATTTTGTCCAAAAAAACTGGGGTAAGGTTCGAGTATTATCAAAGTTAACCAAAAGTAGGTCCAGGAAACGTGCTTTTTAGTTAGGATCAGACCATAGGGAAAGTGATGTTAAGGGCTCAGTAGGGTAATCTTTTTTTTCAATTTTTTTTTTTTGTATTTTCTGTTCTCTTATGCCCTTAGAATTAATTTAGAAACCCCCTTTACCATTGGAAGATTCCGAAAAAGGCCCAAAAATAATAATACTGCTCGACGTTCGGAGCGCTCGGAGTGCACACCTTAAACTTTAAACGCGTTTTTCTCAAAACACACTTTTTTAAACTGGCGGACATGATTCCAGTCGAACTACTCGACCGATTTGCTTATTTTTTTTTTAATGTTTAAAAAACGCCCGGCTATCGCCCCTATATTTTTTGGAACTTATTGACAATGTTATGACAAAATTTATATAAAAAACATGAGAAAAAATTAAAAAAAAATTAAATACTTTGTTATTTCTCAACATTTTTCATGATTCTAGTAGGGACTATAACCATTCACGTACTTTTGAAGAATAAATTGGGTTTTTGTGTTTCAGATGATCCAAACATGAGAAATCGTGTCCGCCATTGAACCCATCTTATTCAGCCAGCTATTTCTCCGACAGATGTTATCAAAAAATTCCGAAAAACATTTTTTATACACTCACGATATACTTACCAAATGATATGTGAAAAAATTTCTACGAGTATTGTAGAATAAAATTTTCTATGAAAAAAATGTCAAAAAAAAACACGCCAGATTACCCTACTGACCCCTTAAATGAGTGGGGTTCGCTTGGCATGCAAAGAGGTGATTAGAGTCATGCGAGAACTCTTGTACGCTGAATATATATTTGGTATATCGGTGGCGATTCTGTATAAGTAGGAGTTCAACCAGCCACAGTATTCAAAACGAAATTGCGCAATAATCATCTAGAATCCCGGAGCAAGCTCTTCGCTTGCAGTGGGTGGTGATTGGCCTCCTTGTAAGTCATTCACTAAGAGTCGGTAAGTCGGTGAAGGTGTTAATAGCTCCACTATGAATGACGGTCAGTGCATGTCTAAAGCTTGTTGTGTCCGAAGTCTGATCGACGTACTGTTCGATGTCGCCGACATAATCAAGGAAAGATCAATTTATGTTCGACAACGAAAACATACCGGCTGAAACAGCTTAGAAAGGAGTGTATTCTGTGCCTTGACCGGAAACATGCGAGCTTCGCTTGTAAATGTACGACAGCAGACTTCAAGAGGCATTCTTCGGCCGGCCGATTGGGTTGATGGAAACTCCTTCTGGTAGTTGAGAGTTTCGAAACTTTGAAATTAAACAGTAGCTTTACAGCAGTTTCTTCTTAACATAGATTTTGTCCTCGAAACAGTACAGTTGATTGCCGGCCGATTAGATAGTTTGCGGTATAGGTCTAGTAAAGTTGTATGATTGGCTGTGGCAAAGGCTTTTGACAAGTCCAACGCTATGAGAATCACCCTTCTACAAGGTGGTTTTTTATTGATGCCATGAACTATGTGTGAACCTATGATGCTTTCGACTCACTGCTCTCTAACACTCAAATGTAATACGAAATTGGTAATCAATAGAATTAACAACTATTGGTTATGTCATATAAAACAAACTATGTATGTATAATCAAATTATATTTTTACAAAATTACATTTTCTTACGTAGCTAAAATTTTAATTCAAACTGAGCGCTTATTCATACAAATATTCATATCAAATATTCATATATGTACATATACATTAGGGTGATTCAAAAAACATTTTTTTATTTTTCGTTTGGTACTCGGAAAAATAGGTTCCTAGACACCTATAAGAAAGCCTTTCCAAAAACCTATGAGGTTCGTCATTCATAATGATTTTTTTCATTGAGTTATAAAATGCATAAGAAATAAAAAATTTTCCCAAAAATAATCAAACTTTAACTGTTAATATCTTTTAAACGGTTGGGTTTACGAAAAAATCATAGGAGACCTTTTTATAGAGCATTCAATAACAAGATATTTTTTCAAGTAGTGGGAAGCAAGATATACATTTTTCTCTCCGATAATAAGAAAAAATAGAAAATTTAATGTAGGAGGACCCATTATAATTAAGAACTCATATTTGGAGAGGCTTACTTAGAGGTGTCTAGGAACCTATTTTTCCGAGTATCAAACGAAAAGAAAAAATTTTTTTTGAATCACCCTAATATACATACATACATATGTATATTTGTTAAGAGATGTACCATCTTCCTAGCTATGTATATCTTCTAGCAAATATGCCGACCTACCATTCTCAATTCAACTTGTCGTGGTATGCCTTCTTTAACGTTTTCCTACGCTCACTAAAAAGCTAAAAGCTTTTATGCTTCCCAGTCACAGCACGAAGCCTCGGGCTATGTAATTTTCTACCCTTTTATGGCATACTCGAGTGTTTCTATGCTGTGATTTTTTGAATTATTAATTTTTATTTTTGTCTTCTGCTAGGCTTTGTTGACTCGTCATTATTCAAGACTTACAATGTGCTCGCGCCAAGTTGCATATTCCTAAACCATACACATTTGTACATATCTATGGGTAAACAAAGATAAATGTATGTATGTATATTTGTAACAGGTTTATGTTGGCAGCCCACGCTTGTTTGCCACACTTCAGCTAAATTTTATTGTTTTTTTTTTCTTTAACAGCCAAATATTGGTTAAGTGTACAGACACATGTAAATGTAAGTCGTAAGCATGTGTAGCTTAAAGCAGCACGTGCAATGCATGCTAATACTACAGTGGTGTCCACAATAACCGGACGTTGAAAATTTTATTTTGTAAATTCTATCATAATATCCGGGATTGAAGAGATAGTTTTTGTAAGCTCATTAATTTATTATTGCTGTAATGTTAAAAAATATTCACCAAATAATTTTGAGACAAGTTGCTGAGATGACAGTTGTTGACTGCGTTCAAATCCGTCTCCGTTCCTATAACGTAGATGAGTTCAGGTGTTTTTTAGACATGTGGCTTTCATGAAAAAATAAAATGCATAAAAATCAAAAATTTAGCTTCATTATAAATATAAAAGTTGACCATTATGTTCCAAAAATTATTTCGGGTAAGTTACCGTCGTGATTGGCTCGAATAAATTCCTGTCGAGAGTGGTCGAAAATTGCGACCAGCCGATAGACCGAATTTTCGAACACTATGTGCAGCAATAACGCGCCGATTATTCTCTTCCAAAATGTCAATCGTCTCGGGCTTAAATACGTGGACAAGCGACTTCGCATAACCGCACAAAATATAGTCCAGCGGTGACTTTTTGAAGAAATAAAAATTCCCTCTATTTATAGAGCACACCTAACAGTGACTTTTCGAGAATGTAGCGACGTCTCATTCAACCGAACTGAGCTTCAAAGTTTTTTTGTGAAATTGGATCGCTGTTTTCGGGTTAGATTCCAACTTCCGGCCAACATTGAATAACATCTCCTTAAGCCAGGAAAAGACCAAAAAAGGAAATTAAAATATTTTGTATGTAATGTGAAGTACAATCGATACAGTTAAGTTCTGAATATAAGATCATTCAAGTGGCCTGCACTATTATTTTGCAAGAACGAATTCAGTAAACTCATTTTTAGAGTACTTTTTCGATTAAATCAAGTCGTATGTCTTAAAGACCACGTTCAATATTAACTTCTAAATCCTGAAGAGAGTCTTGTTTATTACTGTAGACCAATGACTTCAAATAAACCCACAAAAAGTAGTCTAATTGTGTTAAATTACAACTTTTTGTTGGTCATTCAATGTCACAATTTCTTAAAATAAACGAGTCTTCAACTTTTCTCGCAATAATTTGGTTGTTGCACGTGTTGTGTGACACTTAACCGCCTTCTTCGAACCATATGTTTTCAAACTTCTTCCAATTTCGGTTATAAAAAGTTGGTAATCATCGATTTTTAACGCCCTCTATTGACAGTAACGGTGTCACCAACTTCATTTCGAAAGAAGTACGGCCCAATGAATCCACCAGACGAAAAACCACAACAAACTCTCAACTTAGGTGAATTTAAGGGTGGTTCATGAATAATTTGTGGATTTTCTTCATAGTAGAATTGACACTTTTGTTTATTTGCCGCACAAACTGAATGAAAAAGAGTCTCGTTGGTGAAATGATTTTCATAAAAAAAATGTTATTGTTATTGTTTGCAAGTTGTTCCAAGGCAAAAATCAGCAAAATCGTGTCGTTTACGGTGATTCAATGGCTTCAGCTCTTGAGTGAGAACCATTTTATTTAGATGGAAGCCCAAATCCTTTCTCAAAATCCGCCAGATTGTGGTTTGAGACAGTTCCATTTCTTGAGAACGTCTTGGGATCGACAGATTGCGGTCTTCAGTAACCTGAACGGCAGAAATATTGCCGTTTCTTCGAACGTTTCTTTGTCTTATTGTCACTTGAGCATTATGTAAGAAAATATACGCTCGATTTCAACAATTCGGCGAATAGCGTGCGCAGCTGGACGATTATTACGACCATAAAATGGCAGAAGGCCACGAAAAGCAAATAATCATTTTAATAATAAAACTGAATAATTTCTAAGCGTTGTTCTTGCTTATACATATCTTTCCATGATGATATTATAAACAATACATTACGTAGTAAATTCTATTTTCGGCACCACTGTAACACGAAGAGTTCAATAAATCTTTGCTCAAGTGACTCAACTTCTTAATAATAACAGAGGTTTTTCTTCTCTTCTGACACGGCCAAAACATCACTCTGTGCGGCTGTCGCTCTTAATGACCGCCACAGAGCGTCACTCCAACACGCCACTTTGCCAAAATCATGCCTATTTCACGCTTGCTCTTCCATTTTTGGCAATAATCAGCCCGTGAAGTGGTTATTACGGTAGTTGGCTTATTCATTCTCGAATTTGGCTTATAGGAAGTGTTTGTATGATATACGATATCGCAACTACATATGTATGTACGTATGTATAATATTTATATGTATTTCTATACAAAAAAGTGATCTATTATCTGCCAATATTATTATGGGTGCTTTGTGTGTATATTTAACAATAACGAATATTCCAAAAGTTATCAATATTGAAAGCTTTTCGATAGAAAATCCATCAGCGCAATTATATATAATTATATATAAATACATAAGCGTATATATCCGTGTAAACATATGTACATATATACATAAGTACCTATGTATATACCGCATTGTACTCACGCTTTTCTAATGGCGAGACTTGGTGTCTCGCCATATTTGGCAATTGACCTTTAGCTAAGAATTTTTATTCTCGTGTGCGATTTTTATATTCAATCGGTGATTTGTTGGAGATTTTTATCGAAACTGACGTTGTCAGCATATAAATTGTTTCGCTTTAAATTTTAAACACATGGCACACGATCGGTTATTGATTGAAAAGGTTGTTGGTGGTAAATTGCTTGCCACAGACTGTTATTAATTTACTACGCATTTCATGCTAAAATATGCTCAATTTGTATGATTATTAAACCTCTAACGGTAATTTACATGTCAGACCTTCCATTTTTGCGTAAATCATTTCAGCAGTAATATTTTAGTTATTGTCTCTTGCGATAAAGTGACAGATTCGTGCTTAGTTCTAAATAATCGATTTTGATTTTGAGTACAAAAATCAAGAATTATTGCCGTTGCAACAGAAAATATAATTTATTTATCATAACAGGGCTATCAGAAAACTCTCAGAAAATAAAAATAAACATGGGAGAACCCTTGATCTCATAGTTGATATTAGTCAGTAGAGCTAATCGTGGTTACGGACTGTCAAAATACGTGCTGCTACTAAGGAGCCCGGAAAAATAACTGACGAGATCATCAGTTCATTCTTTGTGGGATCGGTTGTTGCTGGTGAATTTTATGAAAGCAATATAATGTAGTTTTCCGATTTTATTTATTTTTACTGTCTTTATTGGACTATTCTAAAAAGTTACAAGCCTAGCTACCTAAAGCATTGTTTATATAGGAGATATGCAATAGTTTCCTGAGTTTTTTTATTTTCACTGTCCTTGTTAAGTATGTAAAAAAGAATAGTTCTGCGAAGTCTCTCTTTTTTAATTAATTATTAAAAGCAGGCAACGGGAAAATAAAATAATTAAATAATCGTTTGTTGTTTCTAATAGTGAACGAGGACAAGACAAGACAATAGATATTCTTGTAATCCAAAAAACAGTCGCCGCACTCGCGACTTGGCTCCCACGTCACTATTGACAATCATAACTTCGAAGTCGTAAATAATTTTGTCCATCTTGGAACCAGTATTAAGCGCAACAACAATGTCAACTTCGAAATCCAACACAGAATAACTCTTGGCAACAGGTGTAACTTGGTAGTAGACTGTGTAGGCAAATGAGGAGTAAAGTTCTCTCTCGACGAACAAAAACCAAACTCTATAAGTCACTCAATATTCCCGGCATGCTAAGTGGTGCAGAGGCATGGACGATGACAATATCTGATGAGTCGCCGTTACGAGTTTTCGGGAGAAAGGTTCTGTGAAAAATGTAAGGTTCTTTGCGCATTGCGCACGGCGAAGATTGCACTCGATGGAACGATGAACTGTATAAGATATACGACGACATTGGTATAGTTCAACGAGTTAAGAGACGGCGGGTACGCTGGCTAGGTCATGTTATCCGAACAGACGAAAACACTACAGGTCTGAAAGTGTTTGACGCAGTATCCGCCGGGGGAAGCAGAGGACGAGGAAGACCTCCACTCCGTTGGAAAGACCAAGTACTCGACTAACTTGGAGTCTCCAATTGGCGCCACATAGCGAAAAGAAGAAACAACTAGCGCGCTGTTGTTAAATCGGCTATAAACGCGGAAGCGATATCTTAAGTAAAGAGAAGCAGAATCGGTTGTATGGGCGATGTGATATATAGTTGTCCGATCATGAAAGAATTCGAAATATGATTAATAGAATGTCAAAATTCACCAATGTATTAAATTTCATTTCGTACGACGAAAGAAATATTTTTAATCCCGAAAAATTAAACTTCACCGAAAAAGTTGCTATCTCAAAACCGGTTTCGGACCCATATTATCTTAGACAAAGTTGTTTACAATGATCCGTAGAACATTTCCCACCTGAGCGATTTTTTCGGCACACTGTAAATCAACCCGCTCTAATGTATATTGGCTTATACATATATGTATTTGTTTATTATCTATTTAAATTTTCCTCGCATTTTTGAACTCATTTGTTCTTGTTTTTTTCTTCACCCCAGCGTTAAATGTTTCCAATTACGCTGAACACTACATCCCAATCTTTGTGATACTTTTGTTATACCCTGAACGGAGTTTATGTATTAGATTTGCCACAAAGTTTTTAAGCAAACATCGGATACTGTCTAACCGTTTGTTTATATATACGCGTACTTAATTTTTCAAATATCGCTCTGAAATTTTGCACAACTCTTTTCCTCCCCAAAAAGCACCTTTATCGGAACTGCCGATATCGGATCACTATCTCATTTAGATGCCATGCAAACTGAACGTTCAAAATCATGTTCTTGTATGAAAAACTTTTTGATGTGTGAAGGGTATTCTATCTTCGGTGTAGCCGTTATTTCTTGTTTTTGTTTTCATTTTCAATTTTTCTACTATTTCTCTTCATCTTGCATTATGTATACGTAAGTATATGTAGTGCTTCATTGGTAGTGTTGACTTCTTGTTTTATTTGTATGCACCCGCTTACTCGTTTATTGACCCGTCTGTTACGCTGTGCCGCTAGAAATGATAAGAACTAAATTTGAATGCATTTGACCGTGTTTATCGCCAAGTGCTTTGTCATATAATGGTGGTTGATCTCTTGAGAGAGTTTTCTTTGTTTATATACGCTGTTGGGTAATTAAGCGCTTAACTGTAAATAAACTTTATTTTGGAGTTTTTGTCGAAAGACCAACTAGTCAACGGACTATATATATTTTTTTTTTTTTTTCAAATAAATGAAATGTTGCTCTTTAAATTTGTTTGTACCGTTTCGATTATCCACTGCACTTGGTTCTGTTTTAGTAGAAGTCACGAAGAGAAATTCCAACAAGCCTTAAGAAAAAAGTTTTTTTTTTGTGTGAAATACATAAGAACTTTTATTTGATTCATATTGTGTGTCCAAGATTTGTCACTATGATTCAATTGATGTATGTATGTATGTTATCGTGTAATATTGTCTCTATTGAGCTCTCTTTTGTGGAATAAAATCAGTTTCGATGAAGTTTTTCAATTAAGCAGTTAACTCTTGTGATAATGTGTTTTTATAACCCTAGTGTTGCAACTTTAGCGTAAGGTTTAACATTTTTGATATTATACATACTCAGAACGATTTTTATGATGTTTACAGTGCCTTAAAATATTCATCTCGGTCAAAAAATGCGATTATTTGCTAGAATTTTCGTTGTGGATAATCTCAGTAATCGATATATCGAAGAATTTAAATAAATTTTTAGCGATGAAGCTCCATCAAGAACCAGTGTTTATCGCTCGGGTGGTGAATTCAAACGGGGCCTTAGATCGCTACTAGAGAAATATTGAGAAAGTCGTTCAAAAACGGTTGTTGTTCCTGAAACTATTGATGTCGTGCATAAACTGATATTCGCAATGTGACCTATCGTGAGATTGAGACAAATAAAGGCATTAGTGGGTCCATCATGGATTTAATATTGCATGAACATTTGACTGTGAAAAAAATGTCTTCTCTTTGGATCTCACTCAATCTGTCGAGTTAAATGTTAAAAAAATACGTTAGGTGAACAGATGATAGATCTTCGATTGAGCTCGAAAGTACGGTTTTTTTCAGATGAGCCGAATCAAAGAAAAGGTGGTTCACGCATGACGCATTTCCAAGGAAATGGTTGCCTGTTTTTTCGAAAATCTGGACATCTGGAAACGAACGAACAACGCAGCACAGTGAATTCTGAGTTGTACGCAATAAATTCTTTGATATTTGTCTTTCAAGAAATTAGGAAAACCCACCGCCGGAGTCGGATCAATGGCAGCTTTCATATATCGACTGAAACAATCATATATGTAGTTCTGGAGAATATTATTAAGATTTTCGATTATTAACATTTGATTTTGATTTCTAATCCCGAAATATAAAAGACAGCCTATATTACACTCCTTTGATAATACGAGGGCTGCTATATATATTTCTGGCCTAATAATGAAAATAGGAATATTTATCAACGAAAATGATTTTATTGTTTTTCAAAATATTCTCCATCAAGATTTATACACTTTTGCATGCGCTCAAACCAATTTTCGAAGCACTTTTTCCACTCCGATTGAGACACCTCCAAAACATGGTTTTTGAATGCTTCAACAGCATCTTCTGGCGACGAAAATCGTTGACCACGCATTATTTTTTTGATGAGTGGGAATATAAAGAAGTCATTGAGTGCTAAGTCAGGGACGTACGGCGGATGACCCATCATTGTCATGGTGCACAATGATTCGTCTTCTCTTGTTCGTTTGTCGAATTTCTCCGAAGACTTCAGGCAAACAAATGGTGGTGTACCACTCAGACTTGACCGTCCTACGTTGCTCAAGTGGAACAGTCGCCACATGACCAGTTTTGCCGAAGAAACAGGCGACCATTTGCTTCGAAGTTCTTCCACGAACAACTTTCGTTGGATTTGGCTCGTCTTCGAAGACCCACACGGTCGATTGCTGTTTTGTTTCGGGCTCATACGCATAGATCCATGATTCGTCACCTGTGACGATCTTATAAATGTCTTTTAAAGCACCGTGATCGTATTTTTTCAGCATTTCTTTACACCAATCCACACGAGCCTTTTTTTGAATAATAATATCTTTATAAATTCATATCAATTTAAAAATAAAAATAAAATAGTTTATACTTTTTCGAAATAGCAAATCTAACATAGCTTGTTAAAACTGAGTCTTCTTTTGATTATTATTGATCTCAGCTCGATTTGCAATTTGTATGACCAATTCAAAATAAATTCATAGAAATTCTCATAAAAATCTTATAGTTAAAATAAAGGAATTTCCAATAAATTGCTTAAATTCAACGATAAAGGATCCTAATAATATTTATTGGTCTATCGAACGCTTGTCAAAATTAACAATCTATTTTCTCGAGTTTCCAAACCACAGAAAGTGCTGAATCGAACAAGCAACTGTGATAAAGACAATAAAGTCTTCACATTTTAGTAGTGACATACATACATATATATCTACCCAAACACCCTTTGCTCCACGCATTCATACTCAAAACTAAATGCAGCAAAAACTAATGAAAAGTGGCAGCAAATCGCTGATAATGGTCGACACCCACAATTAAGTGGCTCAAGCGTATTTCAACGTCAACACCCACTTGAGGAATGCATACACGCACACACATACAATATCTACGCAATATATGGTACATACATATGTATGTAAAGATATATGTAAATATTCAATGAGGATACACAAGCGTAGCCAATTTAAAGATTTCCGCACCATTTGCAGTGTATTTAAGAAATATTAAAACATCGTGTTGTTTGCATTTCTCTGCAGGCCACTCGGCGTGCGGCATGCGTGACTGCGAAAGTGTATGTGCGTAAATAAATGTTTGTATCTTCACCATCGATAGCCATTTAAAATTGATTGCCTGCTAAGAATTCCATACATATACATACATGCATACTATATATACAATGAAGATATATGCCATACACAGCTGTTGGCCTGTGGCACGCCGGCATTTCGGCACGCACACGCCTCACCCACACACGCTAAACAATTGTAGCTGCGCTGACTTCACATTTGTTGCAAGTAAAGTGAATGACTTCTGCTTGCCGCGCTGTTAAATTGTTTTCACAATATGCTTCTTCTTCTTCTTCTAATTGTACTCAAAGTAGTTTTAGAAATGTGTGTAAAACAATCGAAAATATTTGTACATATTTGACTAACAGAGAACATTGAAAGCATTTTATAGCATTCGAAAGGCTTTTTAGTGCATTTAATAGCTGCAATTCGGAAAGCTTCGAGCATTAAACTAGTGGCTTTGAATATACCATATACTAGTGTAAATTCTGGGCATAAGAGCACAGAATTTCTCATTAGAGTAGCTGGGAATTACTACTTCTATGGGATTACTATTGGTTTGCCAGCGAAAATACTTGGGCTGGAAGAAAATTCAATATACGGACGGTGTTGAGTACTGTGTAGTTTTAAGGTGCTCGCAGAATGGACGGCCATTCCGTGAAGCCGAGCCGTGCGCAAATGTCCTGATGTGTAAAAGGGCATTTATTTTTTGAAGATTATTCACTCAAATATTGGCCGAAGATACGTCTCAGTTGGTACATCGGTTGTGTACTATTTTCTTTCGAGCATTTCGACTGGTAACTGGCGAATGACACGCCCGATGTTTAATTCCAAGGTCGGAAATGAACCGGGATTGTCCGAATAGACTTTAGACTTTATATATCCCCACAAGAAAAAGTCTAACAGAGTGATATCACATGATCTTGGTGGCCAATCGACCGGCAAAAAACTTCAAATTATCTGTTAACCCAAGTCTTCTCTCAATAAATCCATTGATTGATGCGTTTTGTGGGATACGGCGCCATCTTGTTGAAGTCCGAAATCATCAGCTCTAATTCAATATGGACCAATGATTTCACCGGCCTACAAACCACACCATCTCGGTTTATTTTCTGTATGAAATGGCAGTTCTGGGATCTCTTCGGGTTGCGCTTCGTCCCAAATGCGGCAAGGTCGATTATTTACATACCCATTGAACCAGAATGAGGCCAATTTCTAAAAAAAAATTTGGTTCGATAACGTCGCATTTTCTTGGAACTTTTCAAGAGCTCATTAAGCGAAGCGACGTCACTTGGGAAGGTCGAGCGGCTTCAGTTCTTGCACAAGGTGTATTTTGTATACTTTCAATAAAAGATCTCGACGTCAAGTGGTTCCATACTTCAGTCCAAGTTGCTGCGAACATCGTCGAATTGACTCTCCACGGTCTTCGTGTAGACTCTCAGCTACAGCTGCTATATTTTCTTGACTACGTACGGGACGTAGTCTAATCGATCGAATATTATCCAATAATGAAGGCTCTGTCTCAAGATGGGTGATTATTTTGCGTATAGTACGCTCAGTAGGCCGGTTATGTTAACCTAAATTGAGCGAAGGGCGCGAAACACTTTCTCTACAGATCGTGAATTTTCGTAATAAAGGAACAATACTAAACAAAATTAATATAAAAGCTTGACACGACTGACGTTTGATCTGTCATAAAAAGGCTATTGAAAAAAGTACCACTAAATAATACTATTTTTGGATAACAGAAAGCAATATATTCTTTCCTTACTTCCTTCCTACATACACCCGTAAATCAAACGCTCAATACCGACAAATGCTTTCAATTTTCCCACTTTTCAAACTTAAAAACGCTCCCACGTAAGTGTTGATTACAAATTTTGATTTATAAACTGCGAGAAAAAAACTCTCTCCTGCATTTTCAAAATTTTTTTCCGCACAAACCACATTGTATTTTGTAAAACAAAAAAATTGTGGTAAGTTATGACATACAAATATCATAAAAATAAGTTTTATAAATATACTATACTACATACGAGAAATTAATAGTGTGAGTCGAAAATAAATAATGCATAAGTCACCTGTCACACGGCCTACACCAGCTTATCGGTGTTGGCAATCAAAGGCGCTTGCTTTATTTAAACAACCTGCGGCGAATAGCTGCCATTGAGCTTTGCGGAAATCCATTGTTGTCAGTTTTTGTTTATTTTTATTTTAAGGTAACGTATAATTTTTTGTTCGCTGGAAAAATTTGTGATTTTAAAAGGTTTACATACAAAAGAGTATTCATAGTATGTCTGGTATGTATGTCTGGTTGCGTGTATTATTTTATTTACTTTCCATTTAACGCTACTGAAATAATTATTGGCATAAAGGCGGCGCTTGTAATCAATGCAAAAGCAATGTCGCATGGTCCATTCAAATTTATTCACTTGATAGCATTAAGCCCCTGGAAATCGCAAATAAATAATAGTTTGTTGACTTAAAAGTCAAATTGTTTTATCCAATAGTATTTGCGCATGAAATTTGTTTAAACAAAATGCGACTTCTAATTTGTTGTGAGGTTTATTTTTGTTTAACTATTCATCAAATATTTTTTGGCATATTCAAAGGCTCCGCTGTCGATGTCTCGTTCTCATGTGGCATATAGTAGTATGCCGGGAGTAGTGGCTTATCCTTGACATCCTTTACTGCCACAACCGTCAAATCTTCAAGGTGATATTGCCCATAGTTCCTACACGAAAGCCATGCCATAGCCGCCTCTCTTTAGTTTGACAAAAAGCTCGGCAGCGGCGATCCTACTTTTGTAGAGTTCCAACCGCTGTACCTTGAGCTCTCGGTTTCAGACCCTCAGAATGCTGAGTAGGTAACTTCTGTACCTCCAGTTAGGCAAATGAAGTCACCATCATTTCTTCTAAGTCTAGATACTGCTGCATTTGTCATGATATCATATGCTCACATATTCTTACTTACTATATATGAAACTAAGCGAAGCACTTTTGACACTGTATTTTTAAATTCTGTGCTTTCGAGGGTCTTCTGGGTTTTGCTGGAAGTTTGGATCGCTGCAAAACCAACAAACAACCGATAAATATTAACGTATACCTAAAATTGCGTGTACACTAGGGTGATTAAAAAAAATTTTTTTTCTGTCTGATAATAAGACAAAAATAGAAAACTGTATGTAGGAGGACCTTCCCGTTACAATTATAAATTCATATTTAGAGAGGCTTTCTTAGAGGTGTCTAGGAACCTATTTTTCCGAGTAACAATCGAAAAAAAAAAAAAAAATTTTTTTTGAATCACCCTAGTGTACACAGTATTTTAAAATTTTACAAAAAAATAAATATAAAGTGCTTATTACAAATGTCAACCTCAAGCAAAGTGCATTGATTTATTGTGGGAAATTGATCGCCTACAAATGAAAAAATAATACACACAATACAATAGCACACACACTGATATCTTATTTTGAAAGGAAGTGCACAAAAATTACTCATCACATTTAAATTATTCTATACACTTCATCATGAACATGTTTATATACATTAGGGTCGTACAATTTATTAGGTATATATAAATATAGTTATGGTGTAAACTTCAGAATTAACTTCGAAAAACCAAAGAAATTCGCCTATACGACGAACTTCCAAGTCTTCAAGTTGTTATAAAATTCGAAAATGTGAAATCCTCGGATGGCTCGGACATGTTCTGAAACCAGATCCAGATACAATCACTCGAAACGTGTTATCGACTGGAATCCGAAAGAAAGGTGAACCTCCCTCTAATCCGGAGAAGAATTTTGGACATCGAAATATCTGAGGAGTTGGAGTCATATCAAGAGGCTAAACAAGATCGAAATAAATGAAAATGTCTCATTGTAGCACTTAACTCCGCTGCGGAGCTACAAGTATGTTACTAATTTAATTATACCCTGAACAGGGTATATTAAGTTTGTCACCATGTTTGTAACACCCAGAAGGAAGCGTCGGAGACCCTATAAAATGTGAAATTTCTCAAGCGTTTTTGAGAATTGAAGTTCTAGTTTTTTGGGGTGCGTGTCTGTCTAATATATAGATTTTTAAATAGTCACTGAACGCAACTTGACCAATTGCCTGCACCGGACACTTGAATTTACTGAAAATTGCGACGGCGAGATAGCAAAAAAAGCGAAACGCGTGCGAGTTCTTTTGCAGTCTAATTACAATACATTTCTTTATTTAGCAACTAGATGACTTAGCCTAAATCTTAAAGCTAACGGGAAAAAACAGTTGGATTGGAAGTATAAAGGTATGTACAAAAAGAGGTGAGTAGTTCATTTTGTTAACTTATAGTAATAGATTAAGGTAAGTATATATAACATTATTAGGGTAAGTATACAATACTAATATAATTCAATATTTATAATTTTTTATAATTCATTTCTCTTAATTGTAGTTTTAGGTTCAAATATATATTTTGTCGCTTGACGCAACACCGGCCACCTTGACAGGATCAGATTCCTTCAATACCCAAAGTGGAAGGACAGCCAGTTTGTGGATGGGGCGCTTAATCGTGCCCGTCTTGGTTGCTACTTCTGCGACTCGCACCTTGCCGTCTTGCCCTTCGACGGCGGCGACGACGCGTCCGAGTACCCACTGCTGTGGCGGCACGTTGTCCTCGTGGACGAGGACGAGATCGCCTGGCTGCAGGTTGCGTTTGGGGTGCAGCCATTTGTTGCGTTCCTGAAGGCCCGTCATGTAGGTTTTGGACCACTGTCGCCAAAACTGTTGCTTGAGACAGCAAACAAGTTGCCATCTCTCGCAGCAACGAATTGGGTCCGTTGGCACTTGTGCTGGTGGCAGCGCTCGCAGAGGGCAACCGATTAAAAGGTGCGCTGGAGTTAGTGCTTCTCCGTCGTTGGGGTCCTGTCCCAACGGTGCTAGGGGACGAGAGTTCAAAATGGCCTCCACTTGGGCCCAGTAGTGTTGATAGCTCCTCCGTCGTGAGTAGAGCGTTGCCGAGTGCGCGAACGAGCAGATGCTTGGCGGACTTCACGGCCGCCTCCCATAATCCGCCGAAGTGCGGCGCCCTGGGTGGTATAAAGCCGAAGCTGAATCCTTCTTCGGCTGCGAACCCCATTAGTTCTGGCGCTTGCGCCAGGAACGCCCCCTTCAGCTCGCGCAGCTTGCGGTCGGCGCCGACAAAGTTGGTTGCGTTGTCGCTGAATACTTTCTGTGGCATCCCTCGGCGACCAATGAACCTTTTAAGGGCGAAAATAAAAGAATTAGTAGACAGGTCCGAGACTAGTTCTAAATGTACTGCTTTTGAAGTGAAGCAAACGAAAACTGGTATATACATTTTTACGGGTGGTCGACCACGTATTTTTAAAACGTTGTATATATGGGACCACAAAAGTCTACGCCACATATCAGAAAGGGCCGTAGTGCTCGAAGTCTTTCGACTGGCAAATTTCCCATTATTTGGTTTTGCAACTTCGGCTTGTAATGAAAGCAATGTATACAGTTTCTTACGGTTCTACTGCAAGCTTCTCGGGCATTAATTAGCCATATGCGTTCTCGAAGAAGCGCAATTAAAGCTTTTGCCCCAGCGTGGTGATTTCGAATGTGCAGGAACCGTAAGTACGTTATAACGAAGTGCGAACTTTTATTTAATAAAAGTGGAAATTTGGCATCGTATGGGAGAGGTGCATTTAATAAGCGACCTCCTACTCGGATTAATTTGAACGACAGCGACTTATCCGAGTACTCATGCAAAAACGGGTTGAGTTTTTGCAAGTTTGCGGGTAGGGTGGTGCCTTTATGCAATTTTTGAATAACATCCGAAAATTCTGAATGTTGGACCACCTGTGCAATTTTTAGAAAGCTCAAGTTTAGCTCTTCTGAAGTCAGATCTTGGCCCCTGGAGGAATTTGGTGGTCGCCTGATCCATCGTAATATATATGCGACCACACGAAGCAATTTTTTATGAGAAGAGAATTTTTCAATAAGGTCCAATATTGAGTTTTTCTCAGTAGTCGAAATTAATGTAAATGTATTTTTCTTCTTCTCTAATGCTTCGTCTTCTGGTGAGAGCTGGAAGTGGTTATTAATTGGCCATAATGCAGGGTCTTCTAGGAGGAACTGTGGACCGCCAAACCATATTGAATTATTCAATTCGTCCACGTTACAACCCCGAGACACTTGATCCGCAGGATTTTGTTTCGTTGGCACATGTCGCCAATGTACTTTGTCAGTCAACTCTTGGATTTCGGACACTCTGTTTGCGACGAAGGTTTGTAGTGAAGATGGATGTGTTTTAATCCAATGTAAAACGATTTCAGAGTCTGTCCAAAATGTAATATTTTCGAAATGTCGACTCAACATAGGCGCTACTCTTGACCATAATTTCGAAAGAAGATGTGCTGCCGAGAGCTCAAGACGCGGAAGAGATTTGGTCTTCAGCGGAGCCACTCTAGACTTTGCAGTGAGCAGCATGCATTTAATACCACTAGCAGATTGGCTTCGTATGTATATGCAGCATCCGTACGCCCTTATTGAGGCGTCGGAGAAGCCATGTATTTGGCAGATGGCACTCGACTCAACGTTTACGTAACGAGGAATGCTTATCGATGAGAGCTGCATTAGGTTGGCTTTAAAGTTCTGCCAGCTAGTGTCAAGGCGCAATGGAATCGACTCATCCCAATCTAGTTTTTGGACCCAAAAAGCTCTTGCAATAAGATTTTTGCTTTGGTAACTAGGGGGGCTAGTAATCCAAGAGGATCAAAAAGGCGAGCAGAAACTGACAATATGTTTCGTTTAGTGGCTCGCAGATCTTTAAAAATTTTGTCATCTAGGACAAATCGAAAAAAATCCTCTTTCGGCAACCAATGGATTCCCAACGTTTTTGTAGAACTTTGGTCATTGAAGCTTAATGACTTTTCAGTGCAATCACTGTCGAAAAATTTAGGGTGGTTCGAAAACCACTTCGTTAAGGTGAATCCTGCCAAATTTAATATTTTAATTACCTCACTTCTCAAAAGATCTAGAGACTCAAAATTTTCGGACCCTGTTAATAAGTCATCAACATAAAAGTCTCTTTTGATGGCCAATGAACCGAGTGGGTATTTAGTTGTATTGGCATCACTGAGCATTTGCAAACACCGTGTTGCGAGAAATGGAGCAGGCGCAGTCCCGTATGTTACGGTGTTAAGACGAAAAATTTGAATTTGCTCAGAAGGATGCTCTCTCCACACAATAAGCTGACAATTTCTGTCTTCTTCATGCATAATTATTTGACGGTACATTTTAGTAATGTCCGCTGTTAGTGCATACTTATGTAAGCGAAAACGAAGAAGAGTTGAGTATAACTCTTCTTGGAGGGTTTGGGGACCTACCATCAAAAGTTCATTCAACGCTATGTGAGTTGAAGATCGACTCGAGGCATCAAATACAACACGTAATTTGGTTGTTGTGCTCTCGGGCCTTAAGACGCATTGATGCGGAATGAAGTAGTGTGGCTCACTCGGGATCTTATTGTTCGTTGGGCTCATGTGACCCAATGCCCTATATTCATTCATAAAGTCCAGATACATTTTACGAAGTTCTGGATCTTTTAATGTCCTTCTCTCCAGGGCCTGAAACCGCCCCAACTGCGGTTTCATATGAGTGACCGAGTAACTTACGCTCAGCTTTAAAAGGCATTCTGACTTGAAGCCGTCCTGAAGGCAATACTTGAGTTGTATTTACGAAAAAATTTTCACACTCTTGCTGCTCTGGTGTGAATTTGATGCCATTTGATTCTGAAGGTAATTCTTTTTAGAGCCCAAAATTTTTGGACTACTGAATCGATTGACGTTAAGTCTTCTTCAGCTTGAAATAATGTGCTATGTAATCTGGGAGGAGAACTTATATTACTGGCGTATTTGCCAGATACAATCCATCCTAAAAGGGTTTTCTGAAGAGTTGGTTGGTTAGGACCATTTTTAATTTGACCAACAGCCAAAAGATCGAAAAAAGTTTCAGCACCCAATAGGATATCCACTTTTTTAGATTTGTGGAATTCTGGGTCCGCCAATTCAATATTGTGCGGAATTTGCCAGCCATTAACATTGATGTTATGGTCCGGATGATTTGCCGAAATGCATCGCATTACCCAGAATTCCGCCGAAAATTCAAAATTATTTAACCGCGACTTGACAAACGCGTTCAGTTTTGACCCCACTTTTGTATTGGAATTGCCAATTCCAATTACGCTTAATGTTTTGTGCTGACGTCGAATCCGCAACTTTTGTGCCAAGTCCTCCGTCATAAAATTGACCTGGGAGCCTGAGTCCAGCAGGGCTCTCGCAGGAAGGTAATCTCCGCAGCTGGTCCTCACTAGAAAATTTCTGCTGTTGCCCCAAAATGACCCGGTCCGGCATACTGGCTGTATGCATGGCATGTGTGGTTGATGGTTGCGGATGAGGTGCAGCAGGGAAGGAAACCGGATACTGATGCAATAATGTGTGATGCGATCGATTGCACACACGACATCTATCCGCTCTGCACTTAGAGACAGTGTGTCCCTTACGCAAACAATTTATGCATAAGGGCACCGATTTTTACGAACTCGAACCTCTGCTGCACCGGAAGCGCCTTGAAAGTGGGGCAGGCAGTCAAATAATGGTCTTTGGATTTGCATTGCTGACAAAGAGACTGCCTCGTATTTGCTGCAAAATAGCGCCGATTTGGTCCTGTCCATATGTTGTTGTTTCCCATAACTCGCGCTGCTTGTTGGTATGGGCTTCGTCCTAGAGTGTGATGCTCCTTCCGCTGATAGCTGCTGGTATCGTCGATTTAGGGTGGCTTCACAGTCCTTCCACAGTGGCAGTTTGTCATAGTCCCCGCGCTTCTTCCCATTTGGATCGGGTGGCAGGGTCAACCTTTGTCATTACAATGTGTATGATTATTGCGTTCGTTATTTGTTTTTCATCACCCAGCGATAGCAACGAATCATATACCGCTGACACTTCGTCAATCATTGAACGCAGGGAAGGCGCAGAAGGCTTTGGGACTGTTGGCAGCTCAAAAAATTTAGATATTGTATTGAAAAATATCAAACATTTTTTTATCATAAAAATTTTTTTAGACTTGCCAACGCTTTCGCATAATTTTCATCCGACATCTGAAACGCTTTAACTGTTCCCAGAGCCTCTCCAGATAGACAATTTACCAAGTGGTTAAACTTTTCAATATCTGGGATATTAGGATCATTATGAACCAAGCTCTCGAACAAACTCATAAAATTTTTGAATTCTGAATATTCTCCCTTGAATTTCGGCAAATTCATTTTAGGGAGTCTTGAGCTGTGAGAAGCTACAAACGATGTTTCGGCAAGTGAAGTTTTATTTTTGGCTAAAATTGACTTAATTATGGACTTCGTTTCAACGATTATGTCCTCTAACTCCCCTCGGGCCATGTCGTCCTCATCAATTTCTTCAATCTTTGATTGGCATTTCATTAATTTTTCACTATGCGAATTTAATATATCTAAAAAGACATTCCAATTCTATTGGATCTAAAGACATAGTCTTTTCGAGAAGGCCCGTTTTAATGCGCAAAAAAACTACTTTTCGCAACCGTTCTTTGACGTCTCAACGATTTTAAGTCCGTCAACTCCTTACTTGGAGACAGGTTTGCGAGAGTTGGCTTTGGCTTGCTCATTTTGCTTGTTTAAATAAATTTTCCGAAAAAGACTATAACGGTTGGCAACAGATATACTGAGAATCGATAACGAAAACGGGAAAATAAATGTTGATTCCCAAATATACGAAAGCCAAACTAATAGCAATCAAAGTTGGCAACAAATATATTTGGAATCGGTGAAGGAAAAGAAAAAAAAAATAATATCGATTCTCAAGTATACGAAAGCCAAACCGATAAATGCGCAAAATGAGCAATAGCACAAAAAAAGTAATTTAATCGGAAAATGTCCGAACGAAAATCGACAAAAATTGCGAAAAAAAAGACCGATAATTGCAAACGCGTTTCGAAAAAATTGCGAAAAATGTGATAATTTAATTTGCAATTAATAATTTTTTCAACCTTTATTTTAAAAAATAAAGGGGGTACCGCAAATCCCAAAATCCCTTATTCACTTGCGTACGCATATACATATATGTGCGTATGCTTATTATATTTAATAAAGTATATGTTTATTTATATACGTTATTATAGATATGAATTTATATATGTATATGTATATGTATTTATAGAATGTCAATATAATTGAAAGTGAAAAAAGGGAGAGCCAAAACTGAAAGTGTGCACTTGTCTTTATTTCAATTTTATTTTTATGTGTTTTCGTTTTATTTTTTGTTTGCACTGCTTTCAGTAATTCGCACTCGTTACCCGGTGCGTCGGCTGTTTGCCGGCGCTTACGTTCCTTTGGCACAGGATGCAGCCCGGGAGCTCATTCCCACGACGGCAGCGGATTGATGGCAGCAGCGTTGATGGCAGCGGCGTTGATGGCAGCGGCGTTGATTGCAGCAGTGTTGATGGCAGCAGCGTAGATGGCAGCAGCGTTGATGGCAGCGGCGTTGATGGCAGCGGCGTTGATTGCAGCCGTGTTGATGGCAGCAGCGTTGATGACAGCAGCGTTGATGGCGGCAGTGATTTCAAATAGTGGCGGTATGGCAACAACGGGTGCTTATACCGGCACTTTGCTTTTACCGGTTCTCTTAACACGGCACTTGAAACAGTTTTTCTTCTTTTTTTTTTTTTTTAAAGGATTTTCCACCGGTTTTTAAAAACTGTTTTTTTTTTTTTTTTTTTTTTTTTAACGTTTTAGGACGGTCCTCTCGTTAATCACAAGGTTAAACACTTTGGTACGATTTTTTTTAGAATTCACTGTTCCAATTTACTTGTGCGCCTTTTCACACTTTTTATTTATTTCAATCCTTGTCACTTCGAGCACTTGCACTTTTTTGGGTGCTTGCACATATGCACTACTTGTTTCTTTTCTTTTTTTTTTTTTTTTTTTTTTTTTTTTTTTTTTTTTGTGGGTATCGGAGTTGGTAAGTATTTTAATTATACACTTATTTTCTTTTGTTGTATTTTTATTTATTTTCTTCTGTTTCTTTTGCTGTTTAGGTATCACTGCACCACACTATATTTTATAACTCTTTGTTCACTTTTTCGCACTGTATATTTTTGTTGTTTCGAGTTATTCACTGCACTTCTGATACTTCACTTTGGCACATCTACATACATATGTATGTCGATAGGTAAGTATAATAATACGTCTTTTCGCAAACAAAATTTTTTTGTTTTAATTTCTTTTTACGTTTCGTCTTATGTTTCTTTTATATGTTTAATTTTCACTTGTTTTCACTACACAAGACCGAAAACCGAAAAGTATTGTCCAGGCAATTGGTACCGAAAATGATATCGAACACAGGTATGTTTTAGTTATTTTAATTTTTAATTTTTAATTTTATATTTTATTATTAATTTAAAATACACGCACAAGTCCCTGCTCGGGCGCCATGAAATTTCTCAAGCGTTTTTGAGAATTGAAGTTCTAGTTTTTTGGGGTGCGTGTCTGTCTAATATATAGATTTTTAAATAGTCACTGAACGCAACTTGACCAATTGCCTGCACCGGACACTTGAATTTACTGAAAATTGCGACGGCGAGATAGCGAAAAAGCGAAACGCGTGCGAGTTCTTTTGCAGTCTAATTACAATACATTTCTTTATTTTAGCAACTAGATGACTTAGCCTAAATCTTAAAGCTAACGGGAAAAAAAAAGTTGGATTGGAAGTATAAAGGTATGTACAAAAAGAGGTGAGTAGTTCATTTTGTTAACTTATAGTAATAGATTAAGGTAAGTATATATAACATTATTAGGGTAAGTATACAATACTAATATAATTCAATATTTATAATTTTTTATAATTCATTTCTCTTAATTGTAGTTTTAGGTTCAAATATATATTTTGTCGCTTGACGCAACAAAATGTATATATAAATGATCAGTATATTGAGCTGAGTCGATTTAGCCATGTTCGTCTGTCTGTCTGTATATATACGAACTAATCCCTCAGTTTTGGGGACATCATTTTAAAATTTTGCAAACGTCATTTTGTTTTTTTTAAAGAAGCTGCTCATTTGTTGGAACGGCCGATATCGGACCACTATAACATAGAGCTGCCATACAAACCTAACGATCGGAATCAAGGGCTTGTATGGAAAACTTTCGCATTTGACGTAGTATCTTCACAAAAGTTGGCAAGTTATTTTCTAAGATAATAATATAATCTTCGAAAAAATTTATCGGATTAATATAGCATATAGCTTCCATACAAACTGAACACATAGTTACTAAAGGAAATACACCTGTGAAAGGTATATTAGCTTCGGTGCAGCCGAAATTAACGCTTTTTTCTTGTTTTATCTTCCATTCAGAGTCGAAAGAAAATCGTGCCAACAACACTTTTTATTTAATACCTTTCATAGGCATTTATTTGGAGTGTAATGTATAGTGAGTTTAACTATCTTTAACCTGTAAATTTAGTTAAAACTCGTTGCCTAACTTCTCAGTGGTGATTTCCAAATATAGACCAAAGTGGATAATTTGTTAAAGCAAATATTAAAATCGTAGTACAATGAAGTCCTATAAAAACGGAAGCTAAAATAACAAAAAGGAAAGCAAAAATGGTTGACGGGCGATCTGTGGTCATCTGTGGCGTAAAATATATTATTTTTGGTTAATATCGGAAAATAATTTCGGACCACCCTAACAAAGTTTCTGTGCAGTTTTGATTATGCGTCAATATGTTTACACTCATGTCGACATATGCAATGTATATTTAATTATGCACTTTGCATTTCGTTCTTTTCATATCCAAAATATTGATAACGAATAATCAAATATATTACCACAAATAGTTAATCAATTTCCTGTTTGCTTGAATAATACAAACATTACATCACTGTCATTTTGGGAGGTTTAAATTAATGTTTTGGATTTTTCTTTACTTTACGAAAATATTGAATAAACAATATTTAGAATAATATCAACAAAAAGACTACGCGGTAAGAGGAAACAAAATGGTCAGTCACAGGTACAATTCAAAAGTCATTTTGTAAAAAGTCTTCTGAAAGCATTTTATTTGCTAAAGAATTTTTCTCATAGAATAAATATTAGGTAGTCGAAAAAGTCTTTTCGTATTTTGTCAATAGATGTCGTTGCAGTCGTATATCTCCAACATTGTGCCGTACCATATACCATATGTCATATAATACCCAACGATTATCCTATAGTGTTGTAATGTAGTGTATATAGTGTTGGAAAGGTGAAATTTTCATTTAACCAAAAAAAAGTTACAGCTAGTCAAAAATAAGTGAAAATATTAAAGAAATTCGCTATATTTTGAAATTTTTTTTATAAAAAAGGAAGCACAACAATGATTCGCTCGCTTCCGTTCTAGAAATTTCGAAATTTCGATTTACACTGAAGGAATAATGTCTCTAGCGGAAAAATGACAAAAACTGGTCGGCCAAAATGGTAAATATTAGTTTATTAATTTATTAGTATAAATATAAAAAAAATAAGTTGAAGTTTGATTAGAAATACGAAAAGACTTTTTCGACTACCCAACATATATTGTATTAACAGTAAGTTCGACTAAATGGCTGCTCCCTCGGCGTGGCGGGGTATTAATAGTAAAAATTTTATAAATATAAAAATT
>JAPZAG010001500.1:0-30581 GCA_027475135.1 Bactrocera correcta | reverse complement strand
GACGTGCGCTGCGTGACTCATCAGCAGCGCCATGCCAGAGTCCCTACTCGGCTCGTTGCTGTGCAAATGTGTTAACCTCATCCTAGAGCGCGCTGAAGTGCCTACAGGAATTTTATATTCCCGCTATTACTTCTGCCGAAACTCGCTCACGGGCGTGTGAATAGAAATGCCTAGTCCTCGTTCTCGTTCTCGCTGTCGTTTTCATTCTCGTCATTGGCATCTAGAAAGCATTCGTATGCACATATTTAGCTGCCTAAAATAATGAAATCACACACACACATATACGCACAATCATCCCACTGCATGTGGGTGCCGTTGTCCGTGGGCTATGGGCGCGGTCATGAATCCATTATGCATGTACGCATGTATTAGTTGTTAAAGAATTCGTCGAATAAATGCATAAAATTTCGGCTCGGCTCGGTTTCGCACTTGTGCTAACTGAAATTGTACAGATTCTCGTGTAAATATCATTCAATTTGCATAAATCTGCATGTGTATGCGTGTACGATTGACTGACTACATTGTAAAGAAAACAATCATTTGAATTCCATCAGCCTGCAAACCGCGAAACTGCCTACCCAAACTAACGGTGCGTTCGTCACTCCATCCGCCGATCTATTTCTTCAACAGTTTGTCCATGCGTTGGTCTATTCGTTCAGCAGTTTGTCCATGCGTCGGTCCAAACGGACGGCAGTCGCTTGATTCGCCGGTCCGTTCATTCAGCAGTTTGTCTATGCCTCAGTCCAAACGTCGTCCTTCCATCCGCCAGTCCGTTCGTTCAGCGCCACTCCATCCGCTGATCCGTTCATTCAACCGTCTCTCCCTCCATCCGACGGTCCGTTAATTCAACCGTCGCGCCATCCGCCGGTCCGTTCATCCAGCCGTCCCTCCATCAGTCAGTCCAATCGTTCGGCCATCCGTTAGCCGGTCTGGCGGCTGTTTATTTATTCTTTATGTACTTTGCGGATGAAGACGCTAAAACATCATACCAAAGTTTTGCCGTTGTTTGATTTGCCGCAACTCAAAGATAATTGGATCAGTTTAGTATTGTTTTTAATACCACACAGACGCGCGTTCCATGTAAATAAAATATGACGATAATTTTCAGCAGAATTCATAATATTTGTCTTGAATACTTTGTCTAAAGGAATCAAAAAACGATTTTCTCCCTTTTACAACCATTTTCAGTAATTTTTATTGTGTGTTTAAATATTGGGAAATCGTTGCAAAATTTCAGGTTCTCATATTTCTACTTCATTTTGACGCCACGTCGAATCGGCAATGCAATAAGTGCTGAGTAATGAACTTAATTGCTTTGGAAACACGATTGTCTGTTCGAAAAACCAGAAAACCCGGTACAAAGTGTAGAGGAATGTGCATGAAGACTACGGTAAGGTCAAAAGTGATGGCAACAGTCGCGAAGACTTGTGTGATGACAGGACACATTTCGTATTATCTTCGTTCACAACCAGACTTATACGCTTCGCTTCCTTATCCAGTTTGGAAGCAGAACTAACAGCGCGGTTGTTGAGGCCAATAATATCAATATCATCGCCGTAGCCAGCAGTTGAAAACTCTTATAGAAGATTGTGCCTTCTTAATTTAGCTCTGCAGCTTGAAGGTATCGAACATCTCGATGAGGTCCTTTCCGGTCTTGACAAAGCTTTCGGTATTACTCAATGTCAATTTACACAACCGTATTAGTTTTGCGGAGATACCAAATTCAGTTTTATCCTCATTTCACGGGTTTTTCCCAAAATTTGGGGTATGATGAATATAGAGTCAGTTATTAATTTTCCAGGCCTAAAGGCACATTGATAAGGTCCAATCAGATCTTTGATGGTGAGCTTTAATCTTTCACACAATACACTCGATAGAACCTTATATGCGATGTAAAGGAGTTGACGCAGATTGTGAGGTCTCTTCTTTTGTGGAATGGGCAGAGCACGCTTAAATTCCAAACGTAGGTCATGCTTTCGTCCAACTATATTCTACAAAAAACTTGATATATGATCCTTATCAGATCTTCGTCGCCCTATTTGAATAGCCCGGCCTACATTCCATCAGCCTCCGTCGCTTTGTTATTCTTTAGACAGGGATTCTTTTACATATGGGTTAAGCAGTTCATGAATTTGGAAATTAGACCAAGAATCTTCTGGGTAGCCAAAGAACAACCACTTGAAGGCGAACTAAATTGAGAAGGGGTTTTGGACCCCCACGTAAAAAACGCTCCAAAAACAAAAAACGCTGGAGCTTACCCTACAAACACTTTACTTAAACTTTCTTTACCAGAAAAGGAAACTCGCCTTTCGAAGTCACTTTTCAAGTAGACACAAGTGAAATCGATGTTTCGTCTTAACTTTAAAGCTCCCCATGAAAACAAAAAAAAAATTGCTTAACTACCGCCAAAAAGCTTAACTAACGGCGAGTGTACTTCGATAATTTCAGTCTTGACCTTCTGACGTTCGCTAAGTTGTCGATGCCACTTGCAAGCTTTGATTAAAGGCCAAACCAATGGAATACTAAAAGAAAGAGAAAAGTAAAAAAGGAAATACGTGTTTATGTGGCGTACATGATAATGAAGTTGCGAAAGGAACACGAAAAATAACAAAGTGGGCAACGGCAATGGCAGAAACCTCTTTGTCATGGCTTGTCTAAATAACGTGGCCAACATTTAGGACGCCCAATGAGCCTAATATGCAACATTCATGAAGCGGTGGCGCTGCCATTTGTTGGCCGTCATCACGTCGTTGAGAGCGGGTATCGTATTGCATGAGATCGATGGGATGGCTGTTGCCGCGCGCTGTAAGTGCCGTCAAGTTGCAAGTTGAGGAAGCACGTGCACCACAAAATGGAGCCTCGACATGACTGCTATGTATAAATATTCGAAATTCTGCGCGCGTGATGTGACACCCGGCCGCGTGTGCGCCTCCCCAAAGCTTACTTACGCATAGCAGCAGCAGGCTGGGCGTGAGTGTTATATACCCTGCAGCGAAACGTCAAATTAGTCGCGGATGATATTGATATGAACTAGTTACAAAGGCATCACATATATATCACTTATTAGAGATTTCGTTTAGATATATAGTATAATTCTATCAGCAAATTCGTTTTTAAAAATAAAATTTAAGAGGTCTTGAAGAAAATTGAAGTAGTTCCTTAGGATATACTTGTATATAGAACTCAACTGTTGGGTATTTGTTCTGAGCTGGTATGAAACTGCCATATTCCTAACCAAAATCCAATAACTGACATTTCGTAGAGCAGCTGACGAAAAAAAATATTGCTTACTTGCGGAAAAAAGCCAGTCAGGTGACTAGTTGGATTACGGGTTATACTAGTTTTGCAGAGTACTTTATAACAAGTTGAGCTCTTGGTGGGATACCTATACTCCTTTTGTACATATGTATGTATGTATGCGTATGTGAACTTTTAAAGTATATCGAAATATGAAGCTCGTACTCTTATTAAGGCTGGCTTTTTCTACTTTTTCATCTTTTGCCAAAAAGTTGTAATTAATCAATCAAAAGAAACTTTTGAAGCATCACGTGATTTCCGTACAAGATAAGTGCTATTCATCTCTTCGGGTTTGTGTGTTGGAGTATGCATTTGTATCTGTATAAATATATACCTAGGAATATGTAAAACTCCACATAGGCATAATTTGAGTGATATAAATATTTGGAATAATAAAGGGTGATTTTTTAAGAGCTTGATAACTTTTTTTAAAAAAAAAACGCATAAAATTTGCAAAATCTCATCGGTTCTTTATTTGAAACGTTAGATTGGTTCATGACATTTACTTTTTGAAGATAATTTCATTTAAATGTTGACCGCGGCTGCGTCTTAGGTGGTCCATTCGGAAAGTCCAATTTTGGGCAACTTTTTCGAGCATTTCGGCCGGAATAGCCCGAATTTCTTCGGAAATGTTGTCTTCCAAAGCTGGAATAGTTGCTGGCTTATTTCTGTAGACTTTAGACTTGACGTAGCCCCACAAAAAATAGTCTAAAGGCGTTAAATCGCATGATCTTGGTGGCCAACTTACGGGTCCATTTCTTGAGATGAATTGTTGTCCGAAGTTTTCCCTCAAAATGGCAATAGAATCGCGAGCTGTGTGGCATGTAGCGCCATCTTGTTGAAACCACATGTCAACCAAGTTCAGTTCTTCCATTTTTGGCAACAAAAAGTTTGTTAGCATCGAACGATAGCGATCGCCATTCACCGTAACGTTGCGTCCAACAGCATCTTTGAAAAAATACGGTCCAATGATTCCACCAGCGTACAAACCACACCAAACAGTGCATTTTTCGGGATGCATGGGCAGTTCTTGAACGGCTTCTGGTTGCTCTTCACCCCAAATGCGGCAATTTTGCTTATTTACGTAGCCATTCAACCAGAAATGAGCCTCATCGCTGAACAAAATTTGTCGATTTGTCACATTTCGAACCGAACACTGATTTTGGTAATAAAATTCAATGATTTGCAAGCGTTGCTCGTTAGTAAGTCTATTCATGATGAAATGTCAAAGCATACTGAGCATCTTTCTCTTTGACACCATGTCTGAAATCCCACGTAATCTGTCAAATACTAATGCATGAAAATCCTAACCTCAAAAAAATCACCCGTTATAATAAAAAATATTCTCCTTACATATAGTAGTAACAAATTTGATACCAAGAGCTTTTTACACACTGCAGAGAGTATACTAAGTTTGTCACGAAGTATGTAACATTCGGAAGCCGCCGGAGGTCACACGATAAATTATCAGTCCGCATGTCAGTGGTATATAAGCGAACTAATGCCTCAATTTGTAGATATTGATGCCAAGAAACTGGAGATTTGAGGTAATTGCTGACTGCAGATCACTACAGCATATAGCTTGGATAAACTGTTCAATTTACAAGATATCTTCACGAAATGTGACACAAATCATTTTCCAAGGCAGCGCTGTAATTTTCCAACATATTGTCTAGATCATAACATAACAAACTGAACGAACAAAATCGAGGTAATGTCGATATTTACAATCAAAAAAATACAAAATTATATGTAGAAGCAATAGAAATAATAACAACACTTACAGGAGTAAGCAGATACCTTCCTGAAATGGTATAATGCGATCTTTACCGCTACAATATTTTGTTTGACATAATTTAGATAAGTTTTATTATTGTGAAAGTGCCCAAAGAAAGGTGACATTGTATTTATTTTGAAAATTCTTTATTTATTCTTCCAAATCAATTTCATCCCCTTCAAAATAATCCCCTCCCGATGCAATGCACTTATGCCAACGGATTCTCCAATCTTCGAAACACTGGTTGTAGTCACTTTCCTGGATGGCCTTCAGTTCCGTCTTCGCTGCGGCTTGAATCTCCTCTATCGTATAAAACGGTGTCCCCGGAGCGGTCTTTTGAGCTTGGTGAACAGCCAGAAGTCGCAGGGCGCCAGATCAGGTGAATATGGTGGTTGCGGAACGATATGGATTGAGTTTTTGGCGAAATTATCACGAATTACGAGGGCAGTATGGGATGGTGCATTATCGTGGTGTAAAAACCAAGAATTGTCTTTCCACAATTCCGGCCTTTTTAGGCGGATAGCGTTACGAAAACGACGCATAACGTTCAAATAATATTCCTTGTTGGCTGTTTGACCGGTTGGAAGGAATTCATAATGCACAACACCACGATAATCGAAGAAAACAGTCAATATGACCTTGATTTTTGAGCGACTTTGGCGCGATTTTTTGGTCTCGGTTCTCTTTTGGCACGATATTCGCTCGATTGATCGGTTGTTTCGGGGTCGTAAGCATAGATCCAAGTCTCATCGCCAGTTATAATGCATTTCATGACACCCTGGTAGTCGGAAAGCATCGTTTCACACACTTCAAAGCGACGCCTTTTTTCCAAAAAATTCAATGTTTTCGGTACCAGTCGAGATTTGACGCGCTTGAGGTCCAAAACATCCTTCAAAATGGTATTGGCTGAGCCTTTCGATATGCCAACTCCATCAGCAAGGTCTCTAATTGTTAATTGACGGTTTTTCAACACCAAATCTTTGATTTGTTGAGCGTGAGCTTCGTCGGTTGAGGTTGATGGTCGCCCTGGACGCTCTTCGACACGTTCACGGCCTACTTGGAACCCACTATACCACTTGAAAAAATTTTTTTAGACATAGCCTCATCACCAAAGGCTTTCTGGACCATCCTCATCGTATCCGCAGTAGAAAATTGATTCCGTAAACAAAATTTAATGCAAATTCTTTGCTCAACAAATTTCGAAATCGCAAAAAACGAAAAACTCACTTTTAGGAGCTCACAACGACACGTATCTCAAACACTAATGAATATTTTGACATGAAATTTGACATAAATGTGACTGACAGTACTACCAACCTAAAAAAAAAAAAATATAAAATACTCCAAATCCTTCGACGCGCGCAGTTTAAATTCAAATATTATTGTTTGGGCACAGTAGTATATGGAATGATAACAGTTGATAGATATGAATTATAATTGTTCATAGAAAACAAAATTACCGTTTTATTATTATTTTCCTTTTCCTTCTTCTTCCTTCCATTATTATATTCCACCAATAGGACATGGTGATTATATCCTATAAACATAAATATTATTTATATATACTAAAAAACGTCATGAAAATAGATAGGGAAATAAGCTGTGTTCACACTACATACATACATACATACATACATACAAACATATGTAGTAATTGCTCTCAAGGTGGCATTTACCCTTGCCAATGACCTCACCAGCTGCTTTCGCAACAATATTAGAGCAAAAATATGTACCACTTGCGTACTATTGTATGAGATGCTACATAATTGCAATCTGAGGCGCGCGCAAAAGCAGGGCGCAACACATTTGAATGGGTAATAAATTAAACGACAATTTACACTTTTAACATTACTGTGTGTACTTGCAGCCAAGAGAGGGCCGTTTGTTGCTGCTGCCATACAAAGTGTTGTAGGTGTGCTTAGCTTTAGTTAACTCGTACGTGTGACTATGTATGAGTGTGTGTGTACGCACACACACAGAAAAAGGCAAATAACCCGCACTTGCTTGTGCCATCATTTAAACGCTTTTTCTCATACACACTCGTGTTTTTGCTTTTGTAAACAGTTGGACATACATACATACATACATGCGAAAGCTCTCTGTGTAGCTTGCAAGTGTGTCAGTTGGCGAACTCTTTACATCTCAGCACGCATATTCCACATGAAGGAGTTTGAAATAAAAATGCCTTGGAGAATTGAAAGCAAAAACAGGTATAAATATTTATTCGCATATATTTGTATGTTTGTTTGTATATTAATACACCCAAGAAAAATTTTATTGAATGTGAAAAGGTGTTTGTTATTTAAAAAACACTTCTAACGTATTGCAATTCATATTTAATGTACACGTGAAGGAAGATAAATTATTTGAAATACTATAAATACCGCAGTGTTCGTTGAACGAATTCGAATTTATGTGAGATAAGACTTGTAGTTGTTTTTAAGCTATACTAAAACATGTGTACTACGAGTCTATGATGGCGCCATCTAGTGTTATAACCTGACAACTCAGAAGTTAACAGAAGTTTGATGTTATAACGAGGGATCCAAGTAAAGGTACTTTCTTCAATAGCCTTTTTTGGCAGATCACACATGAGTCAACTGTCATTTTTGGCATTTCATCATGGAAGAGCTTACGCGCTGAATCCGTTCGACTTTCCGAAGGGACATCGAGCCCAGTTTTGTTCAGCGATGAGGCCCTTTGCTCGCTCCAGAGATAATATTCAAAAAATAGATGCCAACGAATATTCTACCGAATGATAATAAACATTCCCATTAAATTTAAAGTTTCTGTGTTTTTTCTTTAAAAAAGTAGAAAACCTCGTAATAGAACACGCTTTTTATACTCGGAACGCCTTTAAATACAATTTGCGTTGTTTACAGTGACTTAAAATATTTCACTGGGCCAAAACATGGAATCAAATCACGTTTATTTTTCATAACTTTCGACGGGAATGAAGAAATGCTAAAAAATACTATAACGGTACTTCGAAATACATCTATAATATTGTGGTAAGTGACGAATCGTGGATTTACGTCTATGAGCCCGAAAGTAAACGGCAGTCGACTATATAGGTGTTTCCAGATTAGTCGAATCCAACAGAATTGTTCGCGAATGGAGCACTTTAAAGTAAATGGTTGCCAGTTATTTGGAAAAACTGGTCATATCGCAACCATACCAATGGAACAATACAAAAAGTAAATTCTTAGTGGAACACAAACATTTAGTTGCCTGTTGTCTTTCAAGAATCAGGAAATCTCAACGTCGAAGACAGATCACTTTTTACCCCGACAATGCGAGCTCGCACGCACATCGACTGAAAAATTACATTTTCGAATACTCAGAACATCGATCTGATAAGTCATCCCTCTAATAATCCTGATTGGGCAACAAAGGTTTTTCGAAACCTCAAGAGGCGGTTAATGCGACCCGAAAGCTTGTCTTGGTCATATGTACCTCAAACGGAGTGACAAAAGTGCTTCAGAAAATTGGTTCCAACGCACGCAGCAGAGTATAGAACTTAATGGAAAATATTTTGAAAAGCATTAAAGCAATTTTCGACTATAATATTTTTTTGTTCTCTAATCCCGTAAAATAAAAGGCAAGCTCCGAAAATATTTATGTACATAAGTTTTTTCACAGTTAAATATTTTAAGGTTAAAAGTGTTTTCCGACGGCGCTAAAAAAAGATTGTCTAATGCTGTAGCAATTCTGGCATAAAAACTGAAACAAAAAAACTCTCTACCTGCAGATATTGTTCATATGTTAGCCTCCGTTTAAAAAAATTCAAAGTTTGGTAAATAACTCAGTTACACTTAAAATATCTGTAACTCAAAAGCTATTTGAAATCTCAAATTAAGTTTTAAGTGTTTCATTTTTTAAAGTATAATCTATTGAACTATGAAAAATTATTATTTCTTTGACATAAGCTTCGTCCCTTAAAAATATATATTGACTTAAATTCGAATCATCTCTTTTTCTCAGTGTATGCACTTATGCCCTTATTATATATTCCTAGTTCATACATATTTATTCGTAATATATACTCATATCTATGTAGACAGATTTAGTAGTTGCTAAGTGACATCACTTAACGCACAGAGTTGAGTGTCCCTTTCATTATGTTAATCCAGCGTTTTTGCCCATAATTTTTTGAGAATATTGCAATTAAAAATAAGTCGCATAAAATGAAATTTGAAGTGGCACTTTTGTAGAGTGTAATTGTAATTGTGGATAATTTTTCATACTGAATATTAAATATGAATAATAATTTATATGTTTTGAGTGGGCAATTAGTTTACGAAATTTCTCATAATGTTTTGTGTCTTCCTGAGAAAATCCAGTGATTTAGATACTACTATGTGCAAAAAACACAAAGACTTTGTTTATAATTTTAAAACTCATTCATCAAAATCAAAGTCATCCCCCTCAGAGTAATCTGACCTTATCAACAATACACTTGTGCCAACATTTCTTTTTAATCCTCGAAACAGTTGTTGAAGTCCTTTTCTAGAATAGCCTTCAATGCACGTACCGATTCACGTTAAATGACTTCAATTGAGTCAAAACGATCTCCTCGGATCGGTCGTTTGAGTTTGCTGAATAGCCAACAGCCACAGGCAGCTAAATCAGGCAGGCGAATGTGGTGATTGCGGCACGATATTGGTTGAAAGTTTGGCGAAAAACTCACGTAACATTCATGCAATATGCGTCGGTGCCTTATCGAGGTACAAACAAAAATGTTCCCTTATTCCGAACTATTCTTACGAATAGCTTCACGCAAACAACGCATAACACTCAAATCGTATTCTTTGTTGACAGTTTGGCCTGTCGAAAGATATTCGGAGTGCACCACAACTCGATAATCGAAAAAAAACTGTCAACATAACTTTGAGTCTTGACCTGCTATTACGTGATTTTTTTGGGCTTCGGCTTACCTTTGCCAAGATATTCGGGCGATTGATCTCTGTTTTCAGGTCGTTAGCATAGATCCAAGACTCATAGCCATTAATAATAGGGGTATTCATACCAGCCTTGTTAATTCGTTAGTCGTTATTCGGTAGTTTTTTACGTGTATTTTGTTTTTGTAAAATTAACAGACTGTCGTTCTACCGAGTAATAAACTATCCATCTGGCAAGCTTGATAATTGTTTCGTTACTCGGTAATGACACATCAGCTGTTCTCCTGCTCCTCTGTACATCAATTTAAGGTACTTACCAGTAATAAATTTGATCTGCTCCACATATTTTCAATTAAATGACTGACAATTTTTGATTTTGCACTTTGTTGAGGCATTTTTACTCTTTAATAAAATTGAATCAGCTGTTTCGGAATAAAATTTACCATACTACAGAGGTAGAACTAAAAGTATGTTCACAGTTAAGCCTTTTAACGAATTATCAACGAACGAATTACCAAATTAACAGGCTTCGGTCTGAATACCCCTAATATGTTTTATGACATTCTGGTAGTCGGAAAGCTTTCCTTCACACACGTTAACGCGACGCTGGTTTTCGAAAAAAAAATTTGTGATTTTGGAAGGAATCGTACTTTCACTTTTCTTAGGTCCAAATTATCTTCAACTGATCCTACCGATATTCTAACGATACTAGGAAGACTTCTGACTGTTAATCGTCGATTCTCAAGCACAAATTCCTACATTTTATTGGTCATCAGTTGATGCTGAAGGCCGTCCTGAAGATTACTAATAAATAAGGGTTATTTTCATGTGATATTTGGGACAGTTATCACTGGCATACCGACCTAGAAAAAGACTATTTCGAAGAATGGGTTTTAGGGCAAAATTTCGATTAAAAAGCCTTACTATTTTTTGCCCATAGTACTACAGCTGGCTTCGCTTGGAATATCCAATTGGCGCCACGTAGCGAAGAGAAGAAACGACTGGCGCGCTGTTGTTGACTCGGCTATAATCGCGTAAGCGGTGTCTACGCCAGTAAAGAAGAAGAAGAAGAAGTACAGCTTTGTTATACTCTTCAATATCATCATTTTGAAGCAAAAAAAAAAAAAAACTTTCCTAGAGTCCAAAATAATATTGATTGAGTCTTTCAATCTTCGTCATTTTTTGAACTTATAGGAAAAAGTCCAGAAATAATCGATTATAGAGTACGCTTTATTTCATATTATATTTTAAAGAAGAACATAAAAGTTCTCAACAGATTCCAAGTTTATTATAATTTTTTTTTTTTTTTTTATAAAAGTATCTTCAAACCCTTTATATAAAAATACATACATACATATGTAAGTATAAATATTTATAAGCGATGAGTTTCGACTTTTTATAACTCTTTGGAATTGCAAGAAATATTCAAACCAAAACAAGTCATAAATATTTGGACTCCAGTTACTCTGAGTAATCAGTTCGCAGCAGATTTAATTAAACTGACTCAACCGTTTGCTTATTTCTGAGAAATATTTTCATTTCGGACTGAAGTAATATTTGGCAAAGTCTAGTACGACCTATATAAAGCCCAATGCACACAAATGCGTACCTACACAACTGTAAATATAAATAAGTTAACGTCGTTAAATATACGCAAAAGTCGAAAATAAACTAGAATGTCGAAAACTGCAAACTTTCCAGCGGATTTTCCGCGTATTTAGCGAAAGTTTTCAGTGAAAATGCCAGCGTTAATTTATTGCAAGCTTGGGAGTGATTAACGGCTTAAACGTACATAAATGCAAAATTAAAATTGTTTGTACTAAATACTATTTGCCTACAAACGAACCCAAGCCAGGACCGGCCGTCGATTGGCTTGAGTGCGTGACTGACGCGTAGTGTGTTGTGAGTTCAAGTTGTAGGTGCGGTGAAAATGCGTTAAAAAAGAGAAAATAGTTTTCCCTTTCTTAAGTGCAAAAAGTATATTTCGAGCTTAAAACAAATTTCATATTTTAAATTCATCTTTTAGACATTAACCACTCTTTTATTTGTAGGTTAATATTGAGAAGCATGGCCACGGGATCATACTCTATGCTAAAATTCAAAAAAACAAAACTAAAAGGAACTTTAACTTCGACTGCACCGAAGAACGGTACAAGATCCTATAGTTTGTATTGTAGCTATATATAATAGGGATAGAATCTGAATAGTTTCTTCGGAGCTTGCACCATTTCCCTAGATAGAAGTTCTCGTCCGATTTCTTGAAGATATCTCGTCAAATGAAAATGCTGTTTTTACAAGCATTTGATTCCGCTCCTTCAGTTTGTATGACAGCTATATGCTAAAGTAATCCGATATCGGCGATTGCTACAAATTTCAGCTTATTGGGAAGAAAAGGACATGTGCAAAATTTCAGATCGATATCTCAAAAATTGAGGTACAGACGGACATGGCTAAATGGATTGAGCTGGTCATGCTGATTATTTATATGAGTGTATATATTTTATAGGGTTTTTGACAGCAAACGACGCTGTATTTTTTCCCGCTCTTTTGACAATTTTTTTAAGTAAGGTTTGCCATTTCATCATGGAAAGATATTCGAACCAACAACGAGTCGAAATTATTAAAATTTGTTACCGAAATTTGGAGTCAGTGGGCTCAACTTTAAGAGCGCTATGTCCAATTTATGGTCGTCTTAATCCTCTCAGATCAATAAATGAGCGTCTAGTGAAAAAATTTGAATTCACGGGCGCAGTACAAAATATTCCCGTGCAAGTGAGACAAAGAACTGCTTGCAGTTTCAAGAATATTGCTGCCGCTAGCGCATCAATTGAAAAAGACTCAAATCAGTTTCTCACACGTCGTTCTCAAGCGTTTGGCATCCCTTTGACGTTGTTGTATCGAATTTTTCGAAAATATCTTGGTCTACATCCTTACAAGATCAAATTGACGCAAAAACTGAAGCCGCTTGACCACCACAGTCGTCGTATGTTCGTGAGTTGGTCTGAGCAACAACTTATTATCCGAATTTTCAACGAAAAATCTACAATGAGGCTCATTTCTGGCTGAATGGTTTCGTTAATAAATGAAATATGAATTACTGGTCAGGCAGCAATCCACACGTACTCCATGAGTTACCCTTGTATCCAGAAAAAATTACGGGTTGGTGCTGCTACTTCTTTCGTAATCACGACCGGCACGTTACTGTGAATGGGAATCGCTATCGCTCAATGATAATCGAATATATTTGGCCCGAATTGGATGATATGAACTTGGACAATATGTGATTCCAACAGGACGACGCCAGAACCAACACAGCGAATGATAAATCGATTTATTGAAAACTAAATTTGGCGAATGTGTTCTCTCACGAAATGGCACAGTCAATTGGTCGCCTCAGTAAGGCGATTTAAAGACATTCGACTATTTTCTGTGGAACTGCGTCAAGTCTATGGTCTAGGCTAACAAGCCAGCGACGACTGATGAACTTCGTACGAATATCGAACTTGAAATTGCAGCAGTATCGGCCGATTTAGACTTGAAAACCGTCGAAAATTGGTTCAGCATCTGGACTCCTGCAAGCGGGACCGCGGTGGCCACGCAAAAGAAATCGAATCGAATGTTCCAAACAGTTTTTGTTTTATTTAAAAAAATCTTTTATAGCGCTCTTTTTCGAAACCTTGTTATAAATATATTTTATATATTTACTTGTAGTACGAAAATTTTAAGTTTTCATAAAGCTGGTATGTTCAACAACATAAGCGTGTAATTGCAAAATTATGCTTAGACCACACTGCAGCACATTGTTAGATATTAATAAACAGACTTTCAAAGAATGTGGTTTCTTAAAATTCAATTTTAGTGGCGCGTTAAGAGTTTTTTGCACAAAGCTAATAATCGATTTCTGCTCACACAATACCACGAAAGCACAATGCATGAAAAGAAGAAGCAGAAATTAGCGACTATTTAAAATAATATCTCAAAAAAGATGGCAGCAATATGAAAAGATTGAGACTTCTATGGCGTTTGCTCAACAAACTTTATGCAAATATGTGAATCGCATTTTATTTTTAGCGTGTGGTTATTCCGCTGCAAATCAAAAATTGAAATAAGGCAATAAATAAGAGCGAAAAAAAGTTTCCGCCCGGTAGTCGCCAGCACTTGGCGCGGCTGGTGACGCCAATTTCGCCCACCATTTTTTCGTGAATTTTTATTGTTTTAATTTTTGAATATCTATTATTTGGCAAAACTGTTTGCTTTATTTTCGCGTGATTTTCGAAGCCAGCGAATATTTTTTTGAAATCTAGTTAGAACATATAAGTGCGTCAGTATGCAAAATTTAGCAAATATTAACAGTTAGATTTTGCTTTGTTCACAATTTTATGCCAATGAAATTTAATGTTTTCACATAAACTCAACAATGCGGATATTTTTGTGTAGAACACATAAAGCAAATTTGGAGCGTTAGAAGTGTAAAGAACGGAATATTTAACTGTCAACAGGTTTTTAGCGATTTTATGACACTCCATAGTATAATGGAGCCATCAATGATGCATAATTTGAACAAAACACCTACGTTTTCCGGATATTGTGGCAAAACGCTTATCATGCAAATGTTTCACAAGCGAATTTGGCAGAATTATCACTAAATTACTTAATATTTTATATATACATACATATGTTGAATTTGGTTAACAACATTTGTCAACAGGAATCAAGTCAATTAACTCCCTCACAGAGTTCAATTAACTATTTACGTTTATTATTTTTTTCTTGAAATTATAACAATAAACTTTTATTTATGTTTTTAGTTATATGTTTGTTTGTGTTTTTAGTTCTATGCAAAAAATAGCTGAGATGTTTGAATAGCTATTTTTATTAACCCCAATTCAAAAACAAGTATGAAAGTCGGTTAAACAAATTGGGGCAAATTGTTGGAGTCATGCATTTTTCACAAACAAAAGGAACAAGTTTTCTCTGAGAGTCGCTTTCTCGGTTGTCACTTAGAAATTATCAACAGCAAAAGGAAGAGGAATTCATGTGTAGAAACGATTCACTTGGGAGTGACCAGAAATGATTCTTTTATGTATGGCTCAAGCAGCTCACGACTTCCAGACTAAGCCAAATATGCTTCGAGTTGAAGTGAGAAGGTAAATTAAACCACCCCAGGGTTCTGCGCTGAGTTTGGGATCTGCCACGTAAAAAACGCCCCTAATGAAAAGGGAACAACAGTCTCGGATGAGAAACCCCCCTTTTGATAATGACCAAGGCAAACGGTCCAGTCCCTTAATTGGGAAGGTATCGTTGCCCAGCAGGTTGATGTCCTCCTAAAAGTATATGTAGGTTGACAGCACCGCCATCCAAGAAGTGTGATGAATGGAAAAAGGCTGAGACGAGTAGTTCCTTATGACATCTAATACAGCGGATATATAATATAAAGGAGCGCAAATTCGTTGTGGGGGAGAGACTCCGTCGCCGAGTCCTGGCATTCACCACAGTGGATGAACGTCCAGCAACAATCCCCGATGGAAGAGAAGCAATTAAGAAGTCTAGTCCTCTCTCGACGAACCAAGACTAAACGCTATAAGTATCTCATTATTCTTGTCCTCCTACATATATGGTGCAGAGGTATGGACGATGACAACATCTGATGAGTCGACGTTAGGAGATTTCGAGAGGACGGCTCTGTGGAAGATTTATGGTCCTTTGCGCATTGGCAACAGGGAATACCGCAGTCAATGGAACGATGAGCTGTATGAGATATACGATGACACTGACATAGTCTAGGGGGAAATTAGGATACAGCGGCTACGCTGGCTGGGTCATGTCGTCCAAATAGACGAAAGTACTACAGCACTGAAAGGATTAAATGAAGTACCGACCGAGGGAAGCAAAGGAAGAGTAAGTCCTCCACTCCGTTGTAAAAACGAGACCAGAATCGAAGAGTTATCTTGAACAGAAGAAAGACTCTTCAGTCAATTCATCTGATTCAAATATCAGGCAACAAACACACGACGAAAAGAGGACTAACCACACTTTGATTGAGCTGATCTAGGAGGTTAGAGTAACTTTAGTGGTATTCGGTCTATATTTTCAGTTACCAGAATCCTATCAACCAACGTTTAATATAAGAACGCAACGCCACATAGTTTCCATAACTCTCCTATGACCAAAAAGCGCTCATTAATATTGTATGAACGGCGAAAATCCTTAACCAGTTCGGATAACCAAATTTTTATAAATAAGCTTTTTTTAAAAAATACTTATAATTTTATTAGTTGGCCTTAGAATAAAATATAACAAAAACAATAACAAAGGTCCCTAGAAATATATCTCAGCGTAACAGTAAAACTATTCTCACGGAAATTACTTTCAGGATAATTGAGGAAGGCAAGTATGAAGCACCTGGAGCGCTTACTGGACGGGCAGCTGGTCGCGCGGCAGGAGACGAAAAGTCATGAACTGGTGCGGCGCCACCATCGTGTGATTGAGAGTTGCCACCCAATTGATCGTATTGTGATTGAATAGCGCGTTGAGCATTAGCAGCATCCTCTGGTGTGCGGTACTTGACGAAGTGTACATCGGGTTTGTGACCTGTAAAGTCGTGTTGAGACTGCAATTTGTTGGCCAAATCACCCAAGTCGGCTTGTTTTTGTAAAACATAGATGGCGGTCTGCTGTTCGGCAGCAAGTCTTGCAAGATTGAGCGCGGCGTTCTCCAAACCATTACCTTCGGGTCCCTTAACGAAGACAACACGCAGATTCTTCTTCAACAAAGCGTCCAGGTTTTCGCTGCCGGCAGGTCATTGAAGTCATTCTCATCAGCGCTGTAAGTGTAGAACTCCTTGTCGAATTCAGCTGCGGGTGCGGAGTAAGAAGGTGACACTTGTGTCGCTGCACCTCCTGGTCCACCATAACTACCCAAACCACCAAGTCCGTCACTGCTGCCACCTGGTGCAAACGAGAGACCAGCGTCTGAGTGTCCTACAGGGCGATAGTTGTAGCCCAATTTATCCGCAAAGGCAACGGTAAACAAACAGAGGACGATGAGGGCACGCATTTTTGGAAGAGTAGAAGGTGGCTTGAAACTGAGTTTAGTTGAATGATTGCACTGTAATGGTTGTGTTTGGAATGATTAGCGCATTTGAGTAGTTTCACTTTTATATGATCGCAGCATTTTATTTTTAAGAAAGAGTTCCTCAAAAGCCCAATAACAAAATGCACACAGTCATGCAAAAAAATTTTGAAAATGCATTCTATAATACTTCTTGGCGCCAAGAGACAATACATGCACGTACGGCTGCTGCTAGCGAATGATGATTAGAAAGAAAAAAAGTAGTTATGAGAATGCAACTGTTATACAAATGTATAAATATATATTTCAAAATGAAATATTAAATAATGCAAATTTATTTAGTTTTGTTGCATATTTTGGCAATAGTTATTTTTTGTTATGACATTTTTGAAATTTTACTTTAGCTGGTTCATAAATGGAACCGATTCAGTGTTTTTTATTATCTATGAATATCAACTATTAGGTCCACATTAGACAGTGAAGTTGGTTCTGGCATTGGAATGAATTCAGGGGTGCATAGAATACAAACATGTGATAAGATATTTAAGCAATGTTGTTAACAGACTATATGTGTAAAATATTTCTGTTGTATGTAAAGTAAATATTTCTTTTATAAAAAAATTACATCACTTTTCTTTCGTTTCTGTGAAAATAGTGCATTAAAGTTTATGCATTAAATGCAATCGTATTTAGCAAAAGATGCCATTTGAAAAGTCGAATTGTGTTGTTGAAAATTACTCAAAGAAACTTCGTGGTTTGAGATGTCCCAAAAAACTAATGAATACAATGGTTCGGTTGGAGTTTTTAAGCACTCATCATTTCAACCAAAACTACGACATATTCGTGATCGTCGTACAAGATTCAATACAAGCACCGGGTCAACAGCTTTATTTCGTGCCGTTCGACTGATTTTGTGCAAACTTCACATAAACTATCTGTTATATAGTCGAAGCAAAGCCTGATGATGATAGGTGAGCCAGTTCGTAAGTTACAAAAATACAACGAAAAGTGTCATTAATTTATGTACATATACTTATGTGGGAGTGGAACCTGTGGGTCAAAGGTCCACACGTAGCGGACGAGCCTTTTAAATGCACCTCTGACCAAAACTATGCGAACATATGATCAATTCGAACTACACTCGAACAATATTCGAAATATACAGTCGAGCATAGTAGACAATAGTTGACTATAACAGAAGTACAGAAGTATTCAGAAGTGGCAGACAAGCCGCTGCCTGACAATTAATGTTATAATAAGTTGTGGAAGATGTGAACTTAATAAACCAAAAACTAAAATGTAAGGTTATAATATTTTTCAAAAAAAAATTTTTTTTCGTATTCCTTGATTTAGAGACTATAACAGCATCCTTACTGATTAAGAATTTCTGTTGATTTTTTTTCAGACCACCAGGAGTGTTAGGATCAATGTCACCAGGATGCGCCATTTTTTTACACCTGTCTCTCCCCCCCTCTAGTTATTTTAATTTTTAATATTTTCTTGTAAATTTTTTTTTTCTGTATTCTTAAGATATCAATAAAAACACCATAAAAAAATGGATAGTAAAAATATTTTTGGTTTTCTTTTAAATAAAATTCAAAATATTGCCCAAAATTTGATTTCTAGAGTAGAATACCCCCTAAGGAGTTACAGGGGTTTCGAATAATCAAATTTTTTATTGCCTTTTTAAAGTCTGCATTGTACATTGTCTTATTAAAGGACGCCTCTTGTCTTTAAACGCTTTTTTTCACGAAGCTGAATCTTGGAAGCTGGTTTTCAAAACTTTTCAAAAACTACTCAGCCGATCTTCATGAAATTTTGCACATGTCTTTCAGGTACAATTCTTAAAGATTTTGATAAAAGATTTTTTCGATTGCAACTAATTTGAAATTTTTTTGTTCATCCAAGTTCTAAGTTAAGGTTTTAACTAACGTGGGCGCATCATTTTTCCGAGGGGCTACCGGAAATGACGTCGTAAAGGGCGAGTTAAAAATATTTTTTTCCATAAATTTCACAATTTCTTTGTTAATGGCATATGTTTGTAAAAATAAATTAATAAAAATTTAATTTTTAATTGAAAGAACAAAAATTTTTGGAAAAATACTGTAACCCCTTAAGTTCCATATCGACACATAATTTTATTGAAAGGTCTTTATTTTAAAAATAAGCCATGCCTCGCTGAATATTTTCATGCCCTGTAGGAATTAGATACCTTGAATCATTTATATCAACCCAAAAAATTGTTAAAGTTCTTAACATTTGGTTTTTAGCAAGCAGTATGATATTCTGTCACGAATTCCCGAAAAGTGACTTCTGGGCTTTGTAACTAAACCTGCAAAAGATATTTTTTCATAATCGGACATATGTATATAATATAACTATTATTTATTAGACCAATGAACTTTTTCAACACTTCAATAAGTTCTGGATAATGGTTCTGGTTCTGGAGTTATAACGTGAAGCTTACAAACTTTAGTTGTCTTGTCAGTTTTTAATGTTATCTAATTGTTGCATTGCATTATTGATAAAACTACAGGAAATGACAAAATGAACAAGTTTAAACCTTTCGTAAAAGAAACTGCTCAAGTAATTAGGTACTAGAAGATAATGTGTTTAAATAACGATTTAGAAAACAACAGGTAAGCCTCTCTATTTGCTTGATAATATCAAGGTGGATGTGACAAATTTTTTCTGTGCGCCGCCAAATATCTAGTCAATTACACATATAAAACGGGTGGGCCATCTAACGTTTTAAATTTTAATTATCTATATTTCGACATTGGAAACGTCAAATACCATTCGGAAAGCGACAGATATTCAGTAAAAAGTCTAAAATTTATGAAATGGGTCGCTATTCACTAGAAGAAAACTGGGAAATATTGAAAACTTTTTTCCAAAGTGATGAGTCAAGTGGATGGTCAATTTTACCGAAAAATCATCTTTTCCGACGAGGATCATTTCCACCTCGATGGTTACGTTAACAAGCAGAATTGTCGTATTTTGGGCACAGAAAACCCGCACGTAATCGTCGAGAAGCCAAGGCACCCAGCACGAATCACTGTATGGTGCGGATTTCGGTCTGGTGGAATCATCGGCCCCATTTTTCATCGAAAATGTGGAAGGAACCGCCGTAAACATCAATAAAGAGCGATATCGCGCAATGTTAACCGAATTTTTCTTCAAGCCAATTGAAGAGGAAGACTTGGACAACATTTGGTTCCAGCAGAATGGCGCTACGTGGCATATAGCAAACGCTACACTCAATCTTTTACTCAATATTTTACGCCTTATCTTCGAAAATCGCTTAATAAGCAAAAGAGGTGATGTGAACTGTCCTCCCAGAAGCTGCAATTCAACTCCGTTGGACAATTTTCTGTGAAAAGCTGTTAAAGATAAATATTACGTCAACCATCCAGAAACAGTTCAAGATCTAAAGTACGAAATTCAAGCTGCTGTAGCTGCCATAAGGCCTGAAACCATCGATAAAGTACTCCAAAATCGGGTGGATCGGATAAGCTACTGTAAACTCAGCCGTGGTGGTCATTTGTCCGAAATTGTTTTCCACAAATAAATTTCATAAAACAACATTTTAAATAAATGTTAGAACTTTGAAAAATATCAAGCCGTTTTTTTTATTGACTTTTTAAATTTAAAATTTTATATGGCCCACCCTTTAGTATATATATATTAACATATAAATATAGTCGAAGAAATTTAATGGAAATCGTCTCCGTTTAGTCCCAATAACTCAGTAGGTTTGGGATATTTAATTTCGTATGAGAAAGATGATGTTCCCATAGTGATAACGACTTGCAACCCAAGATAAAAAATGTACATACATATGCCATACATACAAGTATGTATATAGTTAATGTGTTCGCCTACAAGTTTCATTTCTTTAATTGTTCATTCTATTTTTTTAATATTAATTAATCGCGGAAGAAATAAAAAAAACAAAAAACATTTCTTTCCGGTTGAACATATGAAACTGGATCTGCACTGCAGAAATGGAACAATATCTACATATAAAAGAGATAAATATGAGTATCAACAGCCATATATGTATGTGTGTTTGTATGTATGCATGAGAATAGCTAACAAAATATGAAACAAACAAGCAGTCCGATTTTATTATCTAATAATTTTAATGATATCATAAACTTTTGTCTCTTAGAATAGAGTTAAGTGCAAATTATGTTCAATTAACAGTGACAGCTTATAGAAAATTATAAAACCGCGACAAACACACACTCAAAAGTATGCTTTAATGCCATAGTTAGTGAAACGAAGCAAACTACAAAGCAGAACTATGCTTTTCTGCCAATCACGTTATGCAAATCGCGAAGCGTGAAAGAAGTCTCTAAAGTTGTCAAAGTCGGAAACGTCCTTGTTCTTTGTTATTTTTATTAATTTTTGTTTTTTTTTGGTTCTAGAGGAATGTTAGCCGATAATAAGAACATTAAGCCACAAATTAGAATTAATTAAGCGTTCACAGTCTTTTATGGCCGCCGCGCACAATTTTGCCTGCACCGCGGTTGCTCACCGACTGTGGCGCTGATGCATAAACACTTTTTATTTGAATTAATGACAAAGAGATGACTCGTGCACGCACACACACCAGCCAATCTAACTGAACAAATAAAGCATGTACACATATGTAAGTGTGTATGTGCACCCAAAATATTTACATAATTACATGTAGCTACATTAGTAGGTATTTTAAAAATTTGACACGCACACACACACAAACTCATTTTGGAAGCTGCTGAGATCCGAAATAGTTGTTTGTTAGTTCCTCCGCATAAATTAATCGGAGCTGCGCTGCGCTCGCGCGGCTGTGAACCGGACAATGTGCAGATTTGCATACGAAATCTTGTGCGGCGCGTTGACAATGCGGCAATTGGATTCAGCGCTTGACTAGCGATATACAAAACAACAGCAGCGGCGCGTCCGCTATCTGCGCGCTGGCATCAGCTCGGCTTAGCTGATTTCGGCGTATTCGATTTTGGCTGTGTTTTGTTTTTGGTCTTTTGCTGGTTCACCGCTTCGTAGGTGCTACTATTAATAAACATATGTGGCTTCAGCTGCAGCAGCTTATTTTAAACTTGACCTCTGTGCTGATGCTGCGCGTCCAAGACCTTGAAAATTCAGCTAGTTTTAGTTTCGATTTCGTTGTTTACATTTCGGGTATTTCGTTTGCATATGGCATTGCTGATCCAGTTTGTCGTGTTTAAGTTTGGACTAATGAAATTTGTATTTGCCTACACACCGTACTCACATACTATATGTACATGAGGAGCTTAGGTAAGATTTGTAAATATGCATAAATCATTACAGAATTTTATCGAAACATACACATAGGTACATATGTAATTAGGTATAAAAAATGTATATGTATGTAGTCGCCGAGATCACGAGCTTTTGAAGAAATATGTACCGATGATTCCACCGCCGTACAAACCACACCAAACCGTTGTTTTTTTCTGAATGAAATAGCAACTCTTGAATCTCTTCAGGTTGCTTTTCGGCCCAAATGGGTCAATTTTGCCCTTAACATACCCTCTGAGCCAGAAGTGGGACCTCATCGCTAAACAAAATTTAGCTCGAAAACGTCGAATCTTCTTGGAACTTTTCAAAAATCCATAGATGTCGCTGGGGAAGGTCGAACGGCTTCAGTTCTTGCACAAGCTGTATTTTGTAAGCTTTCTATTTAAGCCTCGGCGTAAAATGCGCCAAGTTGTTCCATACTTCAGCCCGAGTTGCTGCGAATGGCGCCGAATCAACTCTACACGGTCTTCGTATACACTCTCGAATATTATTCAATAAGTAATGCTGGGTCTCAATCTGTTGCGAATAGTACTCTCAGTAGACCGATTATGTTCACTATAAGTTTAGCTAAGCTCGCGAAAGCCGTTCTTTACACAATGTGAATTTTTGTAATAAAAATGGATGAGTTGTTAAATTTGCACATACCTTCAGACATCCCACCGATCTGGCGGGTATGGAAATTAACCGTCTCTGCAAATTTGTATTGGATACTAAACGGTTTGACGATCTCTAAGTCCAAACACGGGTGTTCGATTTTCAATGGCTTCACAAAGGACTACTTCTATTAGTCCATGTGCGATCTCTGATCAGCCATCTAACCTAACCTAACCTAACCTAACCTTGTTCAGGCGTAATTCTTTTTATGATGAAATGCCTGAAGAAAAATAACATGTTAACTTGACACGACCCACGCCTGGTCTGTCAAAAACAACCTATTGAAAAACTATCTCTACTCGCATGACCCTATATTTGTGTTATACTTCATAGGATCTCCGACGTTTTTTCCTGTCTTTTACAAAATTCGAGGCACACTTAAAATACCCAGTTCAGGGTATGAAAATTAACAAGAATATTTATAGACTTATGACTTCAAACATGAACCATAGTTCAATCACCAAAGCAATGTCAAATACAAGAAATGTTGCTCGCTAGAGAAAGCACTGAGAGTACGCACAGAGAGTACGCGTTAGGCTGGCTAAGAAAATCCAAGTTGTAGATATTTTCTTCCTCCTTATTGATATAGACACCGTTTACGCGCTTAGAGGCCGCCACAGTGGGTACTGCGTCAAATACTTTCAAAGCTTGAGGGCTTTATCCATTCGGACATGGCCTAGCCAGGGTAGCCTCTGTCTCTTAATTCGCTGAACCATTCCATCGAATTCGAATGTGTTACTCGCCATTCCCATTGCGCCAAGAACCATAAATCTACCTCAGAACCTTTCTCTCGTAAACCTCGTAACGCATTTATCAGATGTTGTCATCGTCCATACATCTGTACCATATGGCAGAACGATGAAGATGAGTGTCTTGTAGAATTTAAGCAGTCCGAAGTAGCTTATGACAAGAGTTATTCGGCGTAGGATTCGAAGCTGACATTGTTGTTGGCCTGAAAGCAGGTTCCAGGTTAGACAAAATTATCTATGACTTCGAAGTTATGACTGTCAACAGTGACGTTGGAGTCAAGTCGGGAATACGATGACTATTTATTTGATGAGAGGAGATATTTCGTCTTGGCCTCGTTCACTACCAGATCCGAACGACTCGGAGAGTTCCTTCCGGACCCTCACGGAGCTTCTGTTATATTTTTCATCAGCAGCATGTATGTAGCAAATATTCGGCTGACACAACTTCAGCAGTTCCTTTTTGATTTCTCAAAGGACTGAACACAACAATCCAGATTGGATTCCTTTTTTAGATTCCATAACTATACCCCGTAAAGGCACGGCAAGGATTCCAAATTCTATGTCTATGGCTTGCTTCACAAATATATATTCTCAAACCCATGCAAAGTCGAGCCTTTGTTCATATTTTTGATACTATGACGCATCAGAAGCTGGTATATATGTAGTATATGTACATATGTATGTCCGTGTTAAAGGATTTTACACAAGTTGCTTTTATCTTCGCTAAGTATGCCAAAATATGAATTTCTGTCGAATTCCGAACGCTGGTTTTTCTTTCCTAAGTCTCATAGCTACTACATAGTAACATGACGCAGCGGGTTACTTGGAATTTCCCAAAATAAACACCACATACATATGTATATGTATACTGTTGTATCTTATAATCTGATAACACCGTCTGCCGACGACAACTGGATGCTCCGATCGCAACTATTTTTTGGTTTTTTTTGTTTTTTTTTTATCAGTTTTGCATATCTCCGCGGCGCTTTACCTGTCTGTGACAGCAAGAGACTTGACATTTTATCTGCTACTCAAAATCTTCCATGTCGGATTAGCCACCTGTGGCGATGATTTGACCGGCGCCGACTTTGACACGCCGATGATGATTGTGCCTAGATAATGACTAATTTAATTAAGTCTTTAATCTGCAACAAAAAAATGTTGTAAAGGGTTGATTGTGCAGAGAATGACGATGTATTTTTTTTTACTGGCGGGTCAGATTTGCATTTGCGTAGACGATGTCATAACTTTGATAAACACAAAACTTTACTACTGTGAGGGTCAACACACAGCGGCGAGACTCACTCAAGCATATGATTTGCGCATAGCTCTTTGTTGTGCGCTCTCATTTGCAAGATTCTGCATCGGTCGTAGTTGTGGGAGAGAAACTACTCGGAGCCTATTGAATTTATTATTTGAGAAAACGTTAAAAAATATTAACGGTTAATATTTTAACTATAATCTCATCAATTTACTATATAAGCGCGTTTGAAAGTTTAGTTAAATCAGAAACAAAACATTCTTCAAAGCAAAAGAACTTCAAGATGCGTGCATTCTTTGTAAGTAGTCAAAGTGCTGATTATAATTAAATTTTGTGTGCCACGATCCACATTTTCGGAGTTTGATAAACAATTCTATTTTAATTTCCAGGTGTTGTGCTTGGCTACTGTGGCTTATGGCCGATAAATTGGGCTACAACTATCGCCCAGTAGGACACTCCGACTCCGGACTGTCCTTTGCACCAGGTGGCTCCTCAGGACTCGGTGGTCTCGGCGGCAGCGGGCGGATTAGGAGGCAGTGGTGGTCTCGGTGGATTGGGTGGATTAGGTAGCGGTGGCAGCCTTGGTGGACTAGGCGGCAGTGGTGGTAGCGGTCTTGGTGGACTCGGTGGCTCAAGTGGCGGTTTGGGCGGTCTTGGTGGACTCGGTGGTTCAAGCGGCGGTTTGGGTGGTCTTGGCGGTTCAGGTGATATCGGTAACTCCGGCAGTGTAGGACCATCATACTCAGCTCCCGCAGCTCCCGCTGAATTCAATAAGGAATTCTTCTCCTACACCGCTCCCGAGGAAGAATTTAATGATGCTGATGCCGGTCAAGATATTGCCAACTCATTGAAGAAGAACCTCCGAGTTATCTTTATCAAGGGACCTGAAAACCGTGGACTCGAAAATGCTGCCATCCAATTGGCTAAACATGCCGCTGAAGACCAAACCGCCATCTATGTTTTGCAGAAACAAAGCGATATTGGAGACTTGGCCAAGAAACTCAACTCTATCAACAGCCAAAGCGCACACAAACCCGAAGTACACTTCGTCAAATACCGCACACCTGAGGATGCTGCCAACGCTCAACGTGCCATCCAATCGCAATACGACCAATTGGGTGGTCTCTCTCAATCGCACGATGGGTGGTGCCGCACCAGTGCACAACTTCGCATCTCAAGCTCCAGTTCAAGCACCCGAAGTGCATGCTCCCCGTAACTCCTACTTGCCCTCCTCCATCATCCGTATTTAAGATGGATTATTGATGGGAGGACTGAACTTTTGCCTCACTGAAGAACTGATTTGTTAAATTTATCACAAGAAATATGTAGAAATATTTCGAAACTGTTGTTGAACCATGCTAGTTATTGTTATTGTTAACGATTATATTAAAATATTTACAAAGAATTCTACAATGTTTTTACTGTTCAGAATGAACAATTCTATTGAGTTTCGAAAATTCGAGCCTTGAGTTAGTATGGGTTTTCTAAGGATATTTTTAGGATTAAAATCTAGGTCACTTGAAAAAGTAAAGGTGTGTAATCTAAGGTGTTTAGCTTTAGTTTTGAAAAGTGGAACGGTTAAATATACTCGTAAAGTTAAAAAATGTTTTCATTTATTCACCCTTTACACAATTATCAAAATTAGCACTCGCAAAGTTTTTAACTGTAAAATATTCCCAATCCTATAACGTAGATCAGGAATGCATTTTCTTCCAAGCTCATATTTTAGTAGACGTATAAAACTGATAATGAAGTACAGGTAGTTCTTCTGATACTAGCCAACGACAGTGGATTCCAAATCATTTAAAAAACTCACAGTCTTCTTGAGAGATAAATCCAGGGCTTGCGACGACCAATCATTAAGAAAATTAAGGAATTTAATAGATTTGTTTTTTATTAAAATTACTACATAAAAGTGTATGGAGCTGTTTAAGCGAGCGCCAAAGGGGGAAGCATGGTTTCGTTATTTAAGTTTTAGTCCTATCCAATCCAGAAATACGTGTGGACTGAACATAATAAACCAAATTCAAAGCTTAGAAAAATCAATATTCTGGGTGGCAAAGTTATGGCGACAATATTTTGGGAGCCGTCTGGAATAATTTCACCGCTATAGGATAAAAAGGAAGCTCTATTTATGGATATGTAGTACATACATATTTAGTTTACTCTTTGAAAATTCCTAATGGCGGAGCAAAAGTACATACAGTGAAAAGTAATCACTAGATTTTACAATTCAAGATGAAGAGAAAGAAACGTCATACCGAAGCTATTACAAATTCTTGCTGTGTTTCAATACATTATAAAAATAAATTACATTTATTAATAAAAAAGAGTTTTCTGTCGAAACTTATTATTTAGTTTCAAGCATTTATATTAAAAATCGTATACATATCATACTCATAGCAATGAAGAAATACAAGATGCTGGGAAAATGTTCAAACTTGTGAGCTTAAAAAAATTTTGTTCAGCTACCTGTATCTATTAGATATCTTACAAGCCTCTATATTCATGGTGCTAGTATTTTGAACAACATATTATTTACTAGACCTCTCTTTAAGTTGTCGAATGCATCTTTGTTTAAGTTGGTAAAACGCTTCGCCATATACTTCTTATTCCTAAAACAGATACTATAAGTACAATACTATCGTATTGCAATCAAGTTATCTGGGAAATAAGGGAGAATCAAAAACTCGCCCAATGCATTATATTTCTGTTCATTTGCGATTTATTGATATTTTATTTATTAACCTTTATTTCACAAATGAAAAGGGTATGCACCAATCGACCAATCTATATCAGCCAGAAATTTGCTAAATAAGTTTTCAGTCCTCGAATGAGCATAAAAAAAGTTGTCAAAGTAAGTTTTGCACAATCCTTTGGTAAAGTAAAAAAAATACACGTTAAGGGGCTATATCAGTGTGACGCATGAAAAATTAGGCGATGTTCGCGATTTTTTTTTTAGGAGAAAGTACGCAATTGAATATTTTGAACTTCTTTGGACGTAGGAAAGTATGTATATTTATAAATTTATATTTTTAAAATTTTTGTTTACAAAAATTTTGAAAAATAATGCAGTTATGAGCTGTCTTCGGAGGTGCCGAAAAAAAGTGCCCCAACTGCTGGCATGATTCCGGCCAAATGAGTTGCTAAAAAAAAAAAATTTTTAAAAGTTTATTAAACTTAAAAATATTTCCTAAAAAATGATCTACGATCTTTGAAAAATATCAAAAATTAACAAAATTCGTATTTTTGAAAAACAAAATCGTTTTTTTTTTGGATCTTTTTTTTTTTGGCCGTTTTTTAATGCCAAATTGACAATTTTCAACCAATCAAAAAGAGCGTAGGTTATTGTATAGTAAATGTATTCAAAAATACTTGGTTTTAATTTGAAGTCGATGGGTTCATTTGCCGTTGAGTTATGACGCCAGCAATTTTAAAAAATGTCGTTTCGAGAAACACACGTTTAAAGTTTCACTAACATATGTTTGCACCTCAGAGCGGCCGCTCTTTAGAACGCTGCCATCCAAAAACTATTCAAGATACGATCTTCCCGATATCACAGGATATTTATGGAAATATAAGCTATCGAAAAAGCAAATAATTTTTTTTTTTTTTTTTGAAAGTGTCACACTGGTATAGCTCCTTAAGATGATTGATTCAGAAAGCCAAAACTAGTCGAACCGTCATTGAGGGAAAAAACAATTCCAACAAACGTTTCTGCTGTAATAATTTGCTCAATTTAATGTTGTGTCAATTCGTAAAATTTGAACTTATTGGCATGACCGTTTTTATACTCTTGCAACCTGTTTCTACAGAGTATAATAGTTTTGTTCACCTAATGGTTGTACTTATCACCTATTTGACTGTCTATTGACTGTCTGTCTGTCCGTCCACCCGTGTAAGCCGTAACTTGGGTAAAAATTGAGATATCTTGATGAAACTTTGTATTTGTGTTCCTTAGTTCCCCCAAAACTTTCGAGTTCGTAAATGGGCGTAATCGGACCGCTGTTACTGGTAAGTAGGAGAGCAGCCTTATGATGTTTTTTTTTGTTCAATTAGCACTAGATGTTCCACTTTGATGCACTAATCGTATACACTATTATTAGTATTATCACGTTTCACCTTCTCGTTCAAACCATTTTATGATTTCGATGAAGCTTAGTATTAACCCTGCTTCGGATTCGTTTTTGTTTTTTTGTTGCCGAAAATGTTTCTTTGGTCGGGAACCCAGATCAAGTCTAGGTGGAGCTTGTCTTCTATTGAGCTCAGTTCCTACTTGCAGTTAAGGGCTGCGCTGGAATTAGTCATGGGCGACGACAAGACCAGGATAACCGCCTTTATGTATTCTCTCGTAGTTATTCAATACAGCTTCGCAGGCCTTCTCTATGCTCAGTACTTCCGCTTGGAAGATGCTAACCAGGTTGGTAGATGGATAGAGATCATGGAATATACTCCCATGACTACTCTGCAGTCTACCTGAGACCCATCTTTATAGACTGAGATGGTATATTCTTCCCCTATTATGCCCCTTCTTCATTCTCGTCTAGAGGGTATCCTCACCTGGAAGTATCTATTGAAATCTAGCATTGGGAGAGTGTAGGCTGATTTATTTACATATGTTTACACTGAGTTGGCTTAGGATATCACTATGTCAGAACATGCTGCTAATATGTGAACATAGATGTCGATGGGTAGTAGATTTAAGATCACATTAAGAGCGTCAGTCGGACATGACTTGATTGCTCCAGTAACACCTCCACATACTGCTATTTTTCTATGTATCCCATTTAATTTTCTGATGTTGTATTGTTTCTTTAGCGCTAGCTACCATACCAGTGCTTTATATGTAAGTATAGGTTCAAGGACAGCCGTATACACCCAATTGATTATACTGTGTTGAAGGCCCCAATTCCTAATTGCAATATAGGCTTTTTTATTCTTTTATCTATATTTATATAAAAGTTTCACTTGATTCTTTTACTATAAAGGGACAGAAATCAATAAGCAAGAAATATAACGAGATTTGCGAGTAGTTCCCCTTTAAAAAATGCCAACTTATGACCAAAAATCGGAAAATCCCTAGGTACTGAATATTTGGACCCCACTACCGAAAAGTTGACTTTTGATCAAAAATATCAGTCAATGTGTGATATACATATGTAAATTTGAAATTCAGGAATAATTTTTCTCTGAAAATGGTTCACCTCTATGTCTGAGTTGAATCGGGTCTATACTTCTTTTGGTCCCCATATATCTAAAATAAAGAATTTCGATCTTCCGGGAGACTTGATGCCGCATAATTGGACAATACGGAAGTTATTTCAGTGAAAATGAGAGAGCGTCTTTTATTTGTAGCATCACTGCTCAGAACAAAACCGATTTTCGTGAATTATTTCATAAATATCTTAGAGATGCATACTAAATCTTGAAGAAAATAATTAATAAAGTACACGCGATTTCTATTTAAAAAAATTCCTCCATTGCTGCAATAATTATTAACACTGAACCTACCAGTATTGGCCAAAAATTTATCGTTTTCAAAA
>JAPZAG010001499.1:0-30592 GCA_027475135.1 Bactrocera correcta | reverse complement strand
AAAACATACTGCCGTTATGCCGCTATGGCTTTATGTAAACTTAAGTAAGATAAAGAAGGTAAATTAACCTAAATATGCTAAACCTGTTATTTGAAGCATTTCGATATCGGTTGCTAAATGTGTATATACAACAAAATTTACTTTATACCTAAATATAAGATTACGGAATTCTTCTAAATGCACTGCCGTTATGCCGCCATGGTTTGTATCAACTTCAATACGTAAAAGAAGGTTAATTATTTTAAATATGTTAAACTAATGGCTTGAAGCATTTCGATATCGACTGCTAAATGTGTAAATACAACAAAGTCGACTTTATACCTAAATATAAAATTATAATATTACGGAGTTCTTCTAAATGCACTGCCGTTATGCCGTTAAGGCTTTATGTAGACCTCATTAAGCTAAAAAATGTTTATTAACTTAATATGTTAAACTTATGATTTGCAGCATTTCGATATCGATTGCTAAATGTGTATATACAAAGAAATCGAATTTATACCTAAATATAAGCCGTTATGCCGCCATGGCTTTGTGTTAACTTCAGTGCGTTAAAGTAGGTTTGTTAAGTTAAATATGTTAAACTATTGATTTGAAGCATTTTGTTGTTATGCCGCCATGGCTTTGTGTTAACTTCAGTGCGTTAAAGTAGGTTTGTTAACCTAAATATGTTAAACTAATGATTTGAAGATTTTCGAAATCGATTGCTAAATGCATATATACAAGAAAATCGACTTTATACCTAAATATAAGATTACGGAATTCTTCCAAATATACTGTCGCTATGCTGCCATGGCCTTTTATCAACTTCAATATGTTATAGAAGGATAATTAACTTAAATATGTTAAACTAATGATTTGAAGCATTTCGATATCGATTGCTAAATTTGTATATAAAACAAAATCGATTTTATACCTAAATATAAGCTTACGGAATTCTTCTAAATGCACTGCCGTTATACCGTTATGGCTTTATATCAACTTCAGTTGGTTAAAGAAGGTTTATTAACTTAAACATGTTAAACTAATGATTTGAAGCATTTCGATATCGATTGCTAAATGAGTATATACAAGAAAATCGACTTTATACCTAAATATATGTAAGTTTACGGAATTCTTCAAATGCACTGCCGTTATACCGTTATGGCTTTATATCAACTTCAGTTAGTTAAAGAAGGTTTATTAACTTAAACATGTTAAACTAATGATTTGAAGCATTTCGATATCGATTGCTAAATGAGTATATACAAGAAAATCGACTTTATACCTAAATATAAGTTTACGGAATTCTTCAAATGCACTGCCGTTATACCGTTATGGCTTTATATCAACTTTAATACGTTAAAGAAGCTCTATTAACTTAAATATGTTAAACTAATGATTTGAAGCATTTCGATATCGATTGCTAAATGAGTGTATACAAGAAAATCGACCTTATACCTAAATATAAAATTACGGAATTCTTCCAAATGTACTGTCGTTTTGCCGCGATGGCTTTATATCAACTTCAATATGGTAAAGAAGGTTAATTAACTTAAATATGTTAAACTAATGATTTGAGGCATTTCGATATCGATTGCTAAATGTGTATATACAAGAAAATCGACTTTATACCTAAATATAAGATTACGGAATTCTTCTAAATGCACTGCCGTTATGCAGTTATGGCTTTGTGTTAACTTCTGTTCGTTAAAGAAGGTTTATTATTTTATATATGTTAAACTAATGATTTGAAGATTTTCGAAATCGATTGCTAAATGCATATATACAAGAAAATCGACTTTATACCTAAATATAAGATTACGAAATTCTTCCAAATATACTGTCGCTATGCTGCCATGGCCTTTTATCAACTTCAATATGTTATAGAAGGATAATTAACTTAAATATGTTAAACTAATGATTTGAAGCATTTCGATATCGATTGCTAAATTTGTATATAAAACAAAATCGATTTTATACCTAAATATAAGCTTACGGAATTCTTCTAAATGCACTGCCGTTATACCGTTATGGCTTTATATCAACTTCAGTTGGTTAAAGAAGGTTTATTAACTTAAACATGTTAAACTAATGATTTGAAGCATTTCGATATCGATTGCTAAATGAGTATATACAAGAAAATCGACTTTATACCTAAATATATGTAAGTTTACGGAATTCTTCAAATGCACTGCCGTTATACCGTTATGGCTTTATATCAACTTCAGTTAGTTAAAGAAGGTTTATTAACTTAAACATGTTAAACTAATGATTTGAAGCATTTCGATATCGATTGCTAAATGAGTGTATACAAGAAAATCGACTTTATACCTAAATATAAGTTTACGGAATTCTTCAAATGCACTGCCGTTATACCGTTATGGCTTTATATCAACTTTAATACGTTAAAGAAGCTCTATTAACTTAAATATGTTAAACTAATGATTTGAAGCATTTCGATATCGATTGCTAAATGAGTGTATACAAGAAAATCGACCTTATACCTAAATATAAAATTACGGAATTCTTCCAAATGTACTGTCGTTTTGCCGCGATGGCTTTATATCAACTTCAATATGGTAAAGAAGGTTAATTAACTTAAATATGTTAAACTAATGATTTGAGGCATTTCGATATCGATTGCTAAATGTGTATATACAAGAAAATCGACTTTATACCTAAATATAAGATTACGGAATTCTTCTAAATGCACTGCCGTTATGCAGTTATGGCTTTATGTTAACTTCAGTTCGTTTAAGAAGGTTTATTAACTTAGATATGTTTCACTAGTTATTTGAAGCATTTCGAAATCGATTGCTTAATGCATATATACAAGAAAATCGACTTTCTACCTAAATATAAGATTACGGAATTCTTCTAAATGCACTGCCGTTATGGCTTTATGTTAACTTCAGTTCGTTTAAGAAGGTTTATTAACTTAGATATGTTTCACTAGTTATTTGAAGCATTTCGAAATCGATTGCTTAATGCATATATACAAGAAAATCGACTTTCTACCTAAATATAAGATTACGGAATTCTTCTAAATGCACTGCCGTTATGGCTTTATGTTAACTTCAGTTCGTTTAAGAAGGTTTATTAACTAAGATATGTTACACTCGTTATTTGAAGCATTTCGAAATCGATTGCTTAATGCATATATACAAGAAAATCGACTTTATACTTAAATATAAGCTTACGGAATTCTTCTAAATGCACTGCCATTATGCCGCCATGGCTTTATGTTAACTTCAGTGCGTTAAAGAAGCTTTATTAACTTAAATATGTTAAACCAGTTATTTGAAGCATTTCGATATCTATTGGTTAATGCGTATATACAAGAAAATCGACTTTATGCCTAAATATAAGAGTACGGAACTCTTCCAAATGTACTGACGTAATGCCACCATGGCTTTATATCAATTTAAATACGATAAAAAAGGTTAATTAACTTAAATATGTTAAACTAATGATTTGAAGCATTTCGAAATCGATTGCTAAATGTGTATATACAACAAAATCGTCTTTATACCTAAATATAAGCTTACGGAATTCTTCTAAATGCACTGCCGTTATGCCGCCATGGTTTGTATCAACTTCAATACGTTAAAGAAGGTTAATTATTTTAAATATGTTAAACCAATGGTTTGAAGCATTTCGATATCGACTGCTAAATGTGTAAATACAACAAAATCGACTTTATACCTAAATATAAAATTATAACATTACGGAGTTTTTCTAAATGCACTGCCGTTATGCCGTTAAGGCTTTATGTAGACCTCATTAAGCTAAAAAATGTTTATTAACTTAATATGTTAAACTAATGATTTGCAGCATTTCGATATCGATTGCTAAATGTGTATATACAAATTAATCGAATTTATACCTAAATATAAGCCGTTATGCGGCCATGGCTTTGTGTTAACTTCAGTGCGTTAAAGTAGGTTTGTTAACTTAAATATGTTAAACTAATGATTTGAAGCATTTTGTTTTATGCCGCCATGGCTTTGTGTTAAGTTCAGTGCGTTAAAGTAGGTTTGTTAACCTAAATATGTTAAACTAATGATTTGAAGATTTCGAAATCGATTGCTAAATGCATATATACAAGAAAATCGACTTTATACCTAAATATAAGATTACGGAATTCTTCCAAATGTACTGTCGCTATGCCGCCATGGCCTTTTATCAACTTCAATATGTTAAAGAAGGTTTATTAACTTAAACATGTTAAACTAATGATTTGAAGCATTTCGATATCGATTGCTAAATGAGTATATACCAGAAAATCGACTTTATACATAAATATAAGTTTACGGAATTCTTTAAATGCACTGCCGTTATACCGTTATGGCTTTATATCACCTTCAATACGTTAAAGAAGCTCTATTAACTTAAATATGTTAAACTAATGATTTGAAGATTTTCGAAATCGATTGCTAAATGCATATATACAACAAAATCGACTAAATACCTAACTATAAGATTACGGATTTCTTCTGCATGCACTGCCGTTATGCCGCCATGGCTTTGTGTTATCTTCGGTTTAAAGTAGGTTTTTTAACTTAAATATGTCAAACTAATGATTTGAAGCATTTCGATATCGATTGATAAATGAGTATATACAAGAAAATCGACTTTATACCTAAATAAAAGATTACGGAATTCACCTACATGCATTGCCGTTATGCCGTTATGGCTTTATGTAACCTTCAGTAAGATAAAGAAGGTTAATTAACTTAAATATGTTAAACTAATGATTTGAGGCATTTCGATATCGATTGCTAAATGTGTATAAACAAGAAAATCGACTTAATATCTAAATATAAGATTACGGAATTCTTCCAAATGTACTGTCGTTATGTCGCCATGGCCTTATATCACCTTCAATACGTTAAAGAAGCTTTATTAAATTAAATATGTTAAACTAATGATTCGAAGATTTTCGAAATCGATTGCCAAATGCATATATACAACAAAATCGACTTTATACCTAAATATAAGATTACGGGTTTCTTCTACATGCACTGCCGTTATGCCGCTTTGGCTTTGTGTTAACTTCGGTGCGTTAAAGTAGGTTTGTTACCTTAAATATGTCAAACTAATGATTTGAAGCATTTCGATATCGATTGCTAAATGAGAATATACAAGAAAATCGACTTCATACCTAAATGTAAGATTACGGAATTCTTCTACATGCATTGCCGTTATGCCGTTAAGGCGTTTGCAGACTTCAGTAAGATAAAGAGGGTTAATTAACTTAAATATGTTAAACTAATGATTTGAGGCATTTCGATATCGATTGCTAAATGTGTATATACAAGAAAATCGACTTTATACCTAAATATAAGATTACGGAATTCTTCTAACTGCACTGCCGTTATGCAGTTATGGCTTTATGTTAACTTCTGTTCGTTTAAGAAGGTTTATTAACTTAAATATGTTAAACTAATGATTTGAAGCATTTCGATATCGATTGCTAAATGAGTGTATACAAGAAAATCGACCTTATACCTAAATATAAAATTACGGAATTCTTCCAAATGTACTGTCGTTATGCCGCGATGGCTTTATATCAACTTCAATATGGTAAAGAAGGTTAATTAACTTAAATATGTTAAGCTAAAGATTTGAGGCATTTCGATATCGATTGCTAAATGTGTATATACAAGAAAATCGACTTTATACCTAAATATAAGATTACGGAATTCTTCTAAATGCACTGCCGTTATGCAGTTATGGCTTTATGTTAACTTCTGTTCGTTAAAGAAGGTTTATTATTTTAAATATGTTAAACTAATGATTTGAAGCATTTCGATATCGATTGCTAAATGAGTGTATACAAGAAAATCGATTTTATACATAAATATAAGTTTACGGAAATCTTCCAAATGCACTGCCGTTATACCGTTACGGCTTTATGTTAACTTCAGTTAGTTAAAGAAGGTTTATTAACTTAAATATGTTAAACCAGTTATTTGAAGCATTTCGATATCGATTGCTTGATGCATATATACAAGAAAATCGACTTTATATCTAAAGGAACTCTTCCAAATGTACTGTCGTAATGCCACCATTGCTTTATATCAATTTAAATACGTTAAAAAAGGTTAATTAACTTACATGTGTTAAAATAATGATTTGAAGCATTTAGATATCGATTGCTAAATGTGTATATACAACAAAATCGTCTTTATACCTAAATATAAGCTTACGGAATTCTTCTAAATGCACTGCCGTTATGCCGCCATGGCTTTATGTTAACTTCAGTGCGTTAAAGAAGCTTTATTAACTTAAATATGTTAAACAAGTTATTTGAAGCATTTCGAAATCGATTGCTTAATGCATATATACAAGAAAATCGACTTTATACTTAAATATAAGCTTACGGAATTCTTCTAAATGCACTGCCGTTATGCCGCCATGGCTTTATGTTAACTTCAGTGCGTTAAAGAAGCTTTATTAACTTAAATATGTTAAACTAATGTTTTAAAAATTTTTTTGAAATCGATTGCTAAATGCATATACACAACAAAATCGACTTTATACCTAAATATAAGATTACGGAATTCTTCCAAATGCACTGCCGTTATGCCGTTATGGCTTTATGTTAACTTCAGTTCGTTTAAGAAGGTTTATTAACTTAGATATGTTACACTAGTTATTTGAAGCATTTCGAAATCGATTGCTTAATGCATATATACAAGAAAATCGACTTTATACCTACATATAAGATTACGGAATGCTTCTAAATGCACTGCCGTTATGCCGTTATGGCTCTATGTTAACTTCAGTTCGTTTAAGAAGGTTTATTAACTAAGATATGTTACACTAGTTATTTGAAGCATTTCGAAATCGATTGCTTAACGCATATATGCCGCCATGGCTTTATGTTGACTTCAGTGCGTTAAAGAAGCTTTACTAACTTAAATATGTTAAACCAGTTATTTGAAGCATTTCGATATCGTTTGCTTTATGCATATATACAAGAAAATCGACTTTATACCTAAATATATGATAACGGAATTCTTCCACATGCACTGCCGTTATGCCGCCATGGCTTTGTGTTAACTTCAGTAAAATAAAGAGGTTTAATTAGCTTAAATATGTTAAACTAATGATTTGAAGATTTTCGAAATCGATTGCTAAATGCATATACACAACAAAATCGACTTTATACCTAAATGTTGGATTACGGAATTCTTCCAAATGCACTGCCGTTATGGCTTTATGTTAACTTCAGTTCGTTTAAGAAGGTTTATTAACTTAGATATGTTACACTAGTTATTTGAAGCATTTCGAAATCGATAGCTAAATGAGTATATACAAGAAAATCGTATTTCTACCTAAATATAAGATTACGGAATTCTTCTAAATGCACTGCCGTTATGGCTTTATGTTAACTTCAGTTCGTTTAAGAAGGCTTATTAACTAAGATATGTTACACTCGTTATTTGAAGCATTTCGAAATCGTTTGCTTAATGCATATATACAAGAAAATCGACTTTATACCTAAATATAAGCTTACGGAATTCTTCTAAATGCACTGTCGTTATGCCGCCATGACTTTATGTTAACTTCTGTTCGTTAAAGAAGGTTTATTAACTTAGATTTGTTAAACTAATGATTTGAGGCATTTCGATATCGATTGCTAAATGCGTATATACAAGAAAATCGACTTTATACCTAAACATAAGATTACGGAATTCTTCTAAATGCACTGCCGTTATGCCGTTATGGCTTTATGTTAACTTCTGTTCGTTAAAGAAGGTTTATTAACTTAAATATGTTAAACTAATGATTTGAAGATTTTCGAAATCGATTGCTAAATGCGTATATACAACAATATCGACTTTATACCTAAATACAAGATTACGGAATTCGTCCAAATGAACTGCCGTTATACCGTTATGACTTTATGTTAATTTCGGTTTGTTAAAGAAGGTTTATTAACTTAGATATGTTATACCAGTTATTAGAAGCATTTCGAAATCGATTGCTTAATGCATATATACAAGAAAATCGACTTTATACCTAAATATAAGATTACGGAATTCTTCCAAATGTACTGTCGTTATGCCGCCATGGCTTTATATCAACTTCAGTACGTTAAAGAAGGTTAATTTACTTAAATATGTTAAACTTATGATTTGAGGCATTTCGATATCGATTGCTAAATGTGTATATACAACAAAATCGACTTTATACCTAAATATAAGCTTACGCAATTCTCCCAAATGCACTGCCGTTGTACCGTTATGGCTTTATGTAAACTTCAGTATGATAAAGATGATTAATTAACGTAAATATGTTAAACTAATGATTTGAAGCATTTCGATATCGATTTCTAAAGGCGTATATACAAGAAAATCGACTTTATACCTAAATATAGGATTACGGAATTATTCTAAATGCACTGCCGTTCTTCCAAATGCACTGCCGTTATGCGGTTAAGGCTTTTGTAGACTTTAGTAAGATAAAGAGGGTTAATTAGCTTAAATATGCTAAACTAATGATTTGAAGCATTTCGGTATCGAATGTTAAATGTGTATAAACAACAAAATCGACTTTATACCTAAATATACGATTACGTAATTCTTCTAACTACTTTGCCGTTATGCCGTTAAGGCTTTTGTAGACTTCAGTAAGATAAAGAGGGTTAATTAACTTAAATATGTTAAACTAATAATTTGAAGCATTTCGATATCGATTGCTAAAAGAGTATATACAAGAAAATCGACTTAGCACCTAAATATAAGATTACGGAATTCTCCTAAATGCAATGCCGTTATACCGTTAAGGCTTTGTGTAGACTTCAGTAAGCCAAAAAAAATTTATTAACTAAAATATGTTAAACTAATGATTTGAAGCATTTCGATATCGATTGCTTACTGTGTAAATTTACGAAAATCGACTTTTTACCTAAATATAAGATTACGGAATTATTCTAAATGCACTGCCGTTATGACGCCATGGATTTATGCCAACTTCCGTTCGTTAAAAAAGGTTTATTAACTTAAATATGTTAAACTAATGATTTGAAGCATTTTGCTATCGATTGCTAAATGAGTATATACAAGAAAATCGACTTTACACCATAACGACTTCTGCCTAAGACTTTCTACCTAAATATAAGATTACGGAATTCTTCCAAATGTACTGTCGTAATGCCGCCATGGCTTTATATCACCTTCAATACGTTAAAGAAGGTTAATTAACTTAACTTGTTAAACTAATGATTTGAAGAATTTCGATATCGATCGCTAAATGCGTATATACAACAAAATCGATTTTATACCTAAATATAAGCTTACGGAATTCTTCTAAATACACTGCCGTTATGCCGTTATGGCTTTATGTTAACTTCAATATGTTATAGAAGGTTAATTAGCTTAAATATGTTAAACTAATGATTTGAGGCATTTCGATATCGATTGCTAAATGTGTATATATAAGAAAATCGACTTTATACCTAAATATAATATTACTTAATTCTTCTAAATGCACTGCCGTTATGCCGTTATGGCTTTATGTTAACTTCAGTTCGTTTAAGAAGGTTTATTAACTTAGATATGTTACACCAGTTATTTGAAGCATTTTGAAATCGATTGCTTAATGCATATATACAAGAAAATCGACTTTATACCTAAATATAAGATTACGGAATTCTTCCAAATGTACAGTCGTTATGCCGCCATGGCTTTATATCAACATCAATATGTTAAAGAAGGTTAATTAACTTAAATATGGTAAACTAATGATTTTAGGCATTTCGGTATCGATAGCTAAATGAGTATATACAAGAAAATCGACTTTATACCTAAATATAAGATTATGGAATTCTTCCAAATGCACTGCCGTTATACCGCCATGGATTTATGCCAACTTCAGTTCGTAAAAGAAGGTTTATTAACTTAAATATGTTAAACTAATGATTTGAAGCATGTCGATATCGATAGCTAAATGAGTATATACAAGAAAATCGACTTTATACCTAAATATAAGATTACGGAATTCTTCCAAATGCACTGCCGTTATGCCGTTTAGGCTTTTGTAGACTTTAATAAGATAAAGAGGGTTAATTAACTTAAATATGTTAAACAAATGATTTGAAGCATTTCGATATCGATTGCCAAATGCATATATGCAAGAAAATCGACTTTATACCTAAATATAAGATTACGGAATAATTCTGAAGGCACTGCCGTTATGCCGCCATGGATTTATGCCAACTTCAGTTCGCTAAAGAAGGTCTATTAACTAAAAAATGTTAAACTAATGGGTTGAAGCATCTCGATGTCGACTGCTAAATGTGTATATACAACAAAATCGACTTAATACCTAAATATAAGATTACGGAACTCTTCCAAATGCACTGCCGTTATGCCGTTAAGGCTTTTGTAGATTTCAGTAAGATAAAGAGGATTAATTTACTTAAATATGTTAAACTAATGATTTGGGGCATTTCAGTATCGACTGCTAAATGTGTAAATACAAGAAAATCGACTTTATACCTAAATATAAGATTACGTAATTCTTCTAAGTGCACTGCCGTTATGCCGTCAAGGCTTTTGTAGACTTCAGTAAGATAGAGAGGGTTAATTAACTTAAATATGTTAAACTAATGAGTTGAGGCGTCTCCATATCGATTGCTAAATGTGTATATATAACAAACTCGACTTTATACCTAAATATAAGATTACGGAATTCTTCCAAATGCACTGCCGTTATACCGTTATGGCCTTATGTAAACTTCAGTAAGATAAAGAAGGTTAATTAACGTAAATATTTTAAACCAATGACTTGAAGCATTTCGTTATCGATTGCTAAATGTGTATATACAAGAAAATCGACCTTATATCTAAATATAAGATAACGAAATTCTTCTAAATGCACTGCCGTTATACCGTTAAGGCTTTTTGTAGACTTCAGTAAGCTAAAAAATGTTTATTAATTCAATATGTTAAACTAATGTTTTTAAGCATTTCGATATCGATATCTAAATGTGTATATAAAAGAAAATCGAATTTATACCTAAATAAAAGATTACGGAATTCTTCTACATGCACTGCCGTTATACCGCCGTGGCTATGTGCCAAATTCAGATCGTTAAAGAAGGTTCATTAACTTAAATATGTTAAACTAATGAGTTGAAGCATCTCGATATCGATTGCTAAATGTGTATATACAACAAAATCGACTTTATACCTAAATATAAGATTACGGAATTCTTCCAAATGCACTGCCGTTATACCGTTAAGGCTTTATGTAAACTTCAGTAGGATAAAGAAGGTTAATTAACTTAAATATGTTAAACTAATGATTTGAAGCATTTCGATACCGCTTGCTAAATGTGTATATACAAGAAAATCGAATTTATACCTAAATATAAGATAACGGAATCCTTCTAAATGCGCTGCAGTTATACCGTTAAGGCTTAATGTAAACTTCAGTAAGCTAAAAAATGTTCATTCATTTAATATGTTAATCTAATGATTTGAAGCATTTCGATATCGATATCTAAATGCGTATATAGAAGAAAATCGACTTTATACCTAAATAAAATATTACGGAATTCTTCTACATGCACTGAAGTAACGCCGCCGTGGCTATATGCCAAATTCAGATCGTTAAAGAAGGTTGATTAACTTAAATATGTTAAACTAATGACTTGAAGCATTTCGTTATCGATTGCTAAATGTGTATATACAAGAAAATCGACCATATTTTTAAATATAAGATAACGGAATTCTTCTAAATGCACTGCCGTTATACCATTAAGGATTTATGTAGACTTCAGTAAGCTAAAAAATGTTTATTAATTGAGTATGTTAAACTAATGATTTGAAGCATTTCGATATCGATATCTAAATGTGCATACACAACAAAATCGAATTATATCTAAATATAAGATAACGGAATTCTTCCAAGTGCACTTCCGGTATACCGTTATGGCCTTATGTAAACTTCAGTAAGATAAAGAAGGTTAATTAACTTACATATATCAAACTAATGATTTGAAGCATTTCGTTATCGATTGCTAAATGTGTATATACAAGAAAATCGACTTTATACCTAAATATAAGATAACGGAATTCTTCTAAATGCACTGCCGTTATACCGTTAAGGCTTTATGTAGACTTCAGTAAGCTAAAAAATAGTTATTAACTTAATATGTTAAACTAATGAGTTGAAGCATCTCGATATCGAATGCTAAATGTGTATATACAACAAAATCGACTTTACACCTAAATATAAGATTACGGAATTCTTCCAAATGCACTGCCGTTATACCGTTATGCCTTTATGTAAACTTCAGTAGGATAAAGAAGGTTAATTAACTTAAATATGTTAAACTAATGATTTGAAGCATTTCGATATCGCTTGCTAAATGTGTATATACAGGAAAATCGAATTTATACCTAAATATAAGATAACGGAATTCTTCTAAATGCGCTGCCGTTATACCGTTAAGGCTTAATGTAAACTTCAGTAAGCTTAAAAATGTTTATTCATTTAATATGTTAATCTAATGATTTGAAGCATTTCGATATCGATATCTAGATGTGTATATAAAAGAAAATCGACTTTGTACCTAAATAAAAGATTACGGAATTCTTCTACATGCACTGCCGTAACGCCGCCGTGGCTATATGCCAAATTCAGATCGTTAAAGAAGGTTAATTAACTTAAATATGTTAAACTAATGACTTGAAGCATTTCGTTATCGATTGCTAAATGTGTATATACAAGAAAATCGACTTTATACCTAAATATAAGATAACGGAATTCTTCTAAATGCACTGCCGTTATACCGTTAAGGCTTTATGTAGACTTCAGTAAGCTAAAAAATAGTTATTAACTTAATATGTTAAACTAATGAGTTGAAGCATCTCGATATCGAATGCTAAATGTGTATATACAACAAAATCGACTTTATACCTAAATACAAGATTACGGAATTCTTCCAAATGCACTGCCGTTATACCGTTATGGCTTTATGTAAACTTCAGTAAGATAAAGAAGGTTAATTAACTTACATATGTCAAACTAATGATTTGAAGCATTTCGTTATCGATTGCTAAATGTGTATATAAAAGAAAATCGACTTTATACCTAAATAAAAGATTACGGAATTCTTCTAAATGCACTGCCGTTATGCCGCCAAGGCTTTATAACAACTTCAATACGTTTCAGAAGGTTAATTAACTTAAATATGTTAAACTAATGATTTGAAGCAATTCGATATCGCTTGCTAAATGTGTATATACAAGAAAATCGAATTTATACCTAAATATAAGATAACGGAATTCTTCTAAATGCACTGCCGTTATGCCTTTAAGGCTTTATGTAGACTTCAGTAAGATAGAGAGGTTAATTAACTTAAATATGTTAATCTAATGATTTAAAGAATTTCGATATCGATTCCTAAATATATAAATACAAGAAAATCGACTTTATACCTAAATATAAAATTACGGTATTCTTCTGAATGCACTGCAGTTATACCGTTAAGGCTTTATGTAGACTTCAGTGCGTTAAAGAACGTTTATTAACTTAAATATGTTAAACTAATGATTTGAAGCATTTGGATATCGATTGCTAAATGTGTATATACAAGAAAATCGACTTCATATCTAAATATAAGATTACGGAATTCTTCCAAATGCAGTGAAGTTATACCGTTAAGGCTTTATGTAGACTTCAGTGCGTTAAAGAAGGTTTATTAACTTAAACATGTTAAACTAATGATTTGAGGCATTTCGATATAGATTGCTAAATGTGTATATACAAGAAAATCGAATTTATACCTAAATATAAGATAACGGAATTATTCTAAATGCACTGCCGTAATGCCGTTAAGGCTTTATGTAGACTTCAGTTCGTTAAAGAAGGTTTATTAACTTAAATATGTTGAACTAATGATTTGGAGCATTTCGATATCGATTGCTAAATGTGTATATACAAGAAAATCGACTTCATACCTAAATATAAGATTACGGAATTCTTCCAAATGTACCGTCGTTATGCCGCCATGGCTTTATGTCAACTTCAACGTTCTTCTAAATGCACAGCCGTTACACCGTTAAGGCTTTATGTAGACTTCAGTAAGCTAAAAAATGTTTATTAACTTAATATGTTAAACTAATGATTTGAAGCATTTAGATATCGATAGCTAAATATGTATATACAAGAAAATCGACTTCATACCTAAATATAAGATTATTGAATTCTTCTACATGCACTGCCGTTATGCCTCCACGGCTGTATGCCCACTTCAGATCGCTAAAGACGGTTTATTAACTTAAATATGATAAACTAATGAGCTGAAGCTTTTCTATATCGATTGCTAAATGTGTATATACAAGAAAACCGATTTTATACTTAAATAAAAGATTACGGAATTCACCAAAACATACTGCCGTTATGCCGCTATGGCTTTATGTAAACTTAAGTAAGATAAAGAAGGTAAACTAACCTAAATATGCTAAACCTGTTATTTGAAGCATTTCGATATCGGTTGCTAAATGTGTATATACAACAAATTCTACTTTATACCTAAATATAAGATTTCGGAATTCTTCTAAATGCACTGCCGTTATGCCGCCATGGTTTGTATCAACTTCAATACGTTAAAGAAGGTTAATTATTTTAAATATGTTAAACTAATGGTTTGAAGCATTTCGATATCGACTGCTAAATGTGTAAATACAACAAAATCGACTTTATACCTAAATATAAAATTATAATATTACGGAGTTCTTCTAAATGCACTGCCGTTATGCCGTTAAGGCTTTATGTAGACCTCATTAAGCTAAAAAATGTTTATTAACTTAATATGTTAAACTAATGATTTGCAGCATTTCGATATCGATTGCTAAATGTGTATATACAAAAAAATCGAATTTATACCTAAATATAAGCCGTTATGCCGCCATGGCTTTGTGTTAACTTCAGTGCGTTAAAGTAGGTATGTTAAGTTAAATATGTTAAACTATTGATTTGAAGCATTTTGTTGTTATGCCGCCATGGCTTTGTGTTAACTTCAGTGCGTTAAAGTAGGTTTGTTAACCTAAATATGTTAAACTAATGATTTGAAGATTTTCGAAATCGATTGCTAAATGCATATATACAAGAAAATCGAATTTATACCTAAATATAAGATTACGGAATTCTTCCAAATGTACTGTCGCTATGCTGCCATGGCCTTTTATCAACTGCAATATGTTATAGAAGGATAATTAACTTAAATATGTTAAACTAATGATTTGAAGCATTTCGATATCGATTGCTAAATGTGTATATACAACAAAATCGATTTTATACCTAAATATAAGCTTACGGAATTCTTCTAAATGCACTGCCGTTATACCGTTATGGCTTTATATCAATTTCAGTTGGTTAAAGAAGGTTTATTAACTTAAACATGTTAAACTAATGATTTGAAGCATTTCGATATCGATTGCTAAATGAGTATATACAAGAAAATCGACTTTATACCTAAATATAAGATTACGGAATTCACCTACATGCATTGCCGTTATGCCGTTACGGCTTTATGTAATCTTCAGTAAGATAAAGAAGGTTAATTAACTTAAATATGTTAAACTAATGATTTAAGGCATTTCGATATCGATTGCTAAATGTGTATATACAAGAAAATCGACTTTATACCTAAATATAAGATTACGGAATTCTTCTAAATGCACTGCCGTTATGCAGTTATGGCTTTGTGTTAACTTCTGTTCGTTAAAGAAGGTTTATTAACTAAGATATGTTAAACCAGTTATTTGAAGCATTTCGATATCGATTGCTTAATGCATATATACAAGAATATCGACTTTATACCTACATATAAGATTACGGAATGCTTCTAAGTGCACTGCCGTTATGCCGTTATGGCTTTATGTTGACTTCAGTTCGTTTAAGAAGGTTTATTAACTAAGATATGTTAAACCAGTTATTTGAAGCATTTCGATATCGATTGCTTAATGCATATATACAAGAAAACTCTTCCAAATGTACTGTCGTAATGCCACCATGGCTTTATATCAACTTAAATACGTTAAAAAAGGTTAATTAACTTAAATATGTTAAACTAATGATTTGAAGCATTTCGATATCAATTGCTAATTGTGTATATACAACAAAATCGACTTTATACCTAAATATAAGCTTACGGAATTCTTCTAAATGCACTGCCGTTATGCAGTTATGGCTTTATGTTAACTTCAGTTCGTTTAAGAAGCTTTATTAACTTAAATATATTAAACCAGTTATTTGAAGCATTTCGAAATCGATTGCTTAATGCATATATACAAGAAAATCGACTTTATACTTAAATATAAGCTTACGGAATTCTTCTAAATGCACTGCCGTTATGCCGCCATGGCTTTATGTTAACTTCAGTGCGTTAAAGAAGCTTTATTAACTTAAATATGTTAAACCAGTTATTTGAAGCATTTCGATATCGATTGCTTAATGCATATATACAAGAAAATCGGCTTTATACCTAAATATAAGAGTACGGAACTCTTCCAAATGTACTGTCGTAATGCCACCATGGCTTTATATCAATTTAAATACGTTAAAAAAGGTTAATTAACTTAAATATGTTAAACCAGTTATTTGAAGCATTTCGAAATCGATTGCTTAATGCATATATACAAGAAAATCGACTTTATACTTAAATATAAGCTTACGGAATTCTTCTAAATGCACTGCCGTTATGCCGCCATGGCTTTATGTTAACTTCAGTGCGTTAAAGAAGCTTTATTAACTTAAATATGTTAAACCAGTTATTTGCAGCATTTAGATATCGATTGCTAAATGTGTATATACAACAAAATCGTCTTTATACCTAAATATAAGCTTACGGAATTCTTCTAAATGCACTGCCGTTATGCCGCCATGGCTTTATGTTAACTTCAGTGCGTTAAAGAAGCTTTATTAACTTAAATATGTTAAACTAATGATTTAAAATTTTCGAAATCTATTGCTAAATGCATATACACAACCAAATCGACTTTATACCTAAATATAAGATTACGGAATTCTTCCAAATGCACTGCCGTTATGCCGTTATGGCTTTATGTTAACTTCAGTTCGTTTAAGAAGGTTTATTAACTTAGATATGTTACACTAGTTATTTGAAGCATTTCGAAATCGATTGCTTAATGCATATATACAAGAAAATCGACTTTATACCTACATATAAGATTACGGAATGCTTCTAAATGCACTGCCGTTATGCCGTTATGGCTCTATGTTAACTTCAGTTCGTTTAAGAAGGTTTATTAACTAAGATATGTTACACTAGTTATTTGAAGCATTTCGAAATCGATTGCTTAACGCATATATGCCGCCATGGCTTTATGTTGACTTCAGTGCGTTAAAGAAGCTTTATTAACTTAAATATGTTAAACCAGTTATTTGAAGCATTTCGATATCGTATGCTTTATGCCTATATACAAGAAAATCGACATTATACCTAATTATATGATAACGGAATTCTTCCACATGCACTGCCGTTATGCCGCCATGGCTTTGTGTTAACTTCAGTAAAATAAAGAGGTTTAATTAGCTTAAATATGTTAAACTAATGATTTGAAGATTTTCGAAATCGATTGCTAAATGCATATACACAACAAAATCGACTTTATACCTAAATGTTGGATTACGGAATTCTTCCAAATGCACTGCCGTTATGCCGTTATGGCTTTATGTTAACTTCAGTTCGTTTAAGAAGGTTTATTAACTTAGATATGTTACACTAGTTATTTGAAGCATTTCGAAATCGATTGCTTAATGCATATATACAAGAAAATCGTATTTCTACCTAAATATAAGATTACGGAATTCTTCTAAATGCACTGCCGTTATGGCTTTATGTTAACTTCAGTTCGTTTAAGAAGGCTTATTAACTAAGATATGTTACACTCGTTATTTGAAGCATTTCGAAATCGATTGCTTAATGCATATATACAAGAAAATCGACTTTATACCTAAATATAAGCTTACGGAATTCTTCTAAATGCACTGTCGTTATGCCGCCATGGCTTTATGTTAACTTCTGTTCGTTAAAGAAGGTTTATTAACTTAAATATGTTAAACTAATGATTTGAAGATTTTCGAAATCGATCGCTAAATGCATATACACAACAAAATCGACTTTATACCTAAATATAAGATTACGGAATTCTTCCAAATGCACTGCCGTTATGGCTTTATGTTAACTTCAGTTCGTTTAAGAAGGTTTATTAACTTAGATTTGTTAAACTAATGATTTGAGGCATTTCGATATCGATTGCTAAATGCGTATATACAAGAAAATCGACTTTATACCCAAACATAAGATTACGGAATTCTTCTAAATGCACTGCCGTTATGCCGTTATGGCTTTATGTTAACTTCTGTTCGTTAACGAAGGTTTATTAACTTAAATATGTTAAACTAATGATTTGAAGATTTTCGAAATCGATTGCTAAATGCATATATACAAAAAAATCTTATTTATACCTAAATATAAGATTAAGGATTTCTTCCAAATGTACTGTCGTTATGCCGCTATGTCTTTATATCACCTCAATACGTCAAAGAAGGTTAATTAACTTAACTTGTTAAACTAATGATTTGAAGCATTTTGATATCGATTGCTAAATGCGTATATACAAAAATATCGACCTTATACCTAAATACAAGATTACGGAATTCGTCCAAATGAACTGCCGTTATACCGTTATGGCTTTATGTTAATTTCGGTTTGTTAAAGAAGGTTTATTAACTTAAATATGTTAAACTTATGATTTGAGGCATTTCGATATCGATTGCTAAATGTGTATATACAACAAAATCGACTTTATACCTAAATATAAGCTTACGCAATTCTCCCAAATGCACTGCCGTTGTACCGTTATGGCTTTATGTAAACTTCAGTATGATAAAGATGATTAATTAACGTAAATATGTTAAACTAATGATTTGAGGCATTTCGATATCGATTGCTAAATGAGTATATACAAGAAAATCGACTTTATACCTAAATATAAGATTACGGAATTCTTCCAAATGCACTGCCGTTATGCCGTTAAGGCTTTTGTAGACTTTAGTAAGATAAAGAGGGTTAATAAGCTTAATTATGCTAAACTAAGGATTTGAAGCATTTCGGTATCGAATGTTAAATGTGTATAAACAACAAAATCGACTTTATACCTAAATATAAGATTACGTAATTCTTCTAACTACTTTGCCGTTATGCCGTTAAGGCTTTTGTAGACTTCAGTAAGATAAGGAGGGTTAATTAACTTAAATATGTTAAATAAATGATTTGAAACATTTCGATATCGATTGCCAAATGCATATATGCAAGAAAATCGACTTTATACCTAAATATAAGATAACGGAATTTTTCTAAATGCACTGCCGTTATACCGTTAAGGCTTTATGCAGACTTCAGTAAGCTAAAAAATAGTTATTAACTTAATATGTTAAACTAATGAGTTGAAGCATCTCGATATCGAATGCTAAATGTGTATATACAACAAAATCGACTTTATACCTAAATACAAGATTACGGAATTCTTCCAAATGCACTGCCGTTATACCGTTATGGCTTTATGTAAACTTCAGTAAGATAAAGAAGGTTAATTAACTTACATATGTCAAACTAATGATTTGAAGCATCTCGATATCGAATGCTAAATGTGTATATACAACAAAATCGACTTTATACCTAAATACAAGATTACGGAATTCTTCCAAATGCACTGCCGTTATACCGTTATGGCTTTATGTAAACTTCAGTAAGATAAAGAAGGTTAATTAACTTACATATGTCAAACTAATGATTTGAAGCATTTCGTTATCGATTGCTAAATGTGTATATAAAAGAAAATCGACTTTATACCTAAATAAAAGATTACGGAATTCTTCTAAATGCACTGCCGTTATGCCGCCAAGGCTTTATAACAACTTCAATACGTTTCAGAAAGTTAATTAACTTAAATATGTTAAACTAATGATTTGAAGCAATTCGATATCGCTTGCTAAATGTGCATATACAAGAAAATCGAATTTATACCTAAATATAACATAACGGAATTCTTCTAAATGCACTACCGTTATGCCGTTAAGGCTTTATGTAGACTTCAGTAAGATAGAGAGGTTAATTAACTTAGATATGTTAATCTAATGATTTAAAGAATTTCGATATCGATTCCTAAATATATAAATACAAGAAAATCGACTTTATACCTAAATAGAAAATTACGGTATTCTTCTGAATGCACTGCAGTTATACCGTTAAGGCTTTATGTAGACTTCAGTGCGTTAAAGAACGTTTATTAACTTAAATATGTTAAACTAATGATTTGAAGCATTTCGATATCGATTGCTAAATGTGCTAGTACAAGAAACTTGACTTTATACATAAATATAGGATAACGGAATTCTTCCAAATGCACTGCCGTTATTCCGCCATGGCCTTATGTTAACTTCAGTTAGTTAAAGAAGGTTTATTAACTCAAATATGTTAAACCAGTTATTTGAAGCATTTCGATATCGATTGCTTAATGCATATATACAAGAAAATCGACTTTATACCTAAATATAAGATTACGGAATTCTTCCAAATGTACTGTCGTTACGCCGCCATGGTTTGTATCAACTTCAATACGTTAAAGAAGGTTAATTATTTTAAATATGTTAAACTGATGGTTTGAAGCATTTCGATGTCGACTGCTAAATGTGTAAATAAAACAAAATCCACTATATACCTAAATATAAAATTATAACATTACGGAGTTCTTCTAAATGTACTGCCGTTATACCGTTAAGGCTTTATGTAGACCTCATTAAGCTAAAAAATGTTTATTAACTTAATATGTTAAACTAATGATTTGAAGCATTTCGATATCGATTGCTAAATGTGTATATACAAAAAAATCGAATTTATACCTAAATATAAGATGTTATGCCGCCATGGCTTTGTGTAAACTTCAGTGCGTTAAAGTAGGTTTGCTAACTTAAATACGCTAAACTAGTGATTTGAAGCATTTCGATATCGATTGCTAAATGAGTATATACAAGAAAATCGACTTCATACCTAAATATAAGATTACGGGATTCTTCTAAATGTACTATCGTTATGTCGCCATGGCTTTGTATCACCTTCAATACGTTAAAGAAGGTTAATTAACTTAAATATGTTAAACTAATGATTTGAGGATTTTCGAAATCGACTGCTAAATGCATATATAAAACAACAATCGACTTTATACCTAAATATAAGATTACGGAATTCTTCCAAATGTACTGTCGTTATGCCGCCATGGCTTTATATCAACTTCAATACGTTAAAGAAGGTTAATTAACTTAAATTTGTTTAACTAATGATTTGAAGCATTTCGATATCGATTGCTAAATGTGTACATACAAAAAAATCGAATTTATACCTAAATATAAGATTACGGAATTCTTCTGCATGCACTGCCGTTATGCCGCCATGGCTTTGTGTTAACTTCAGTGCGTTAAAGTAGGTTCGTTAACTTAAATATGTTAAACTAATGATTTAAAGCCTTTCGATATCGATTGCTAAATGAGTATATACAAGAAAATCGACTTAATACCTAAATATAAGATTACGTAATTCTTCTAAATGCTTTGCCGTTATGCCGTTAAGGCGTTTGTCGACTTCAGTAAGATAAAGAGGGTTAATTAACTTAAATATGTTAAACTAATGATTTGAAGCATTTCGATATCGATTGCCAAATGTGTATATACAAGAAAATCGACTTTATACCGAAATATAAGATAACTGAATTCTTCTAAATGCACCGCCGTTATGCCGTTAAGGTTTTATGTAGACTTCAGTGCGTTAAAGAAGATTTGTTAACTTAAATATGTTAAACTAATGATTTGAAGCATTTCGATATCGATTGCTGAAAGCGATATACAAGAAAATCGACTTTATACCTAAATATGAGATTACGGAATTCTTCCAAATGTACTGTCGTTATGCCGCCATGGCTTTGTATCAACTTCAATACGTTAAAGAAGTTTAATTATTTTAAATATGTTAAACTAATGGTTTGAAGCATTTTGGCATCGCTTGCTAAATGAGTATATACAAGAAAGTCAAATTTATACCTAAATATAAGATAACGGAATTCTTCTTAATGCAGTGCAGTTATACCGTTAAGGCTTTATGTAAACTTCAGTGCTTTAAAGAAGTTTTATTAACTTAAATATGTTAAACTAATGATTTGAAGCTTTTCGCTATCGATTGCTAAATGCATATATACAAGAAAGTAGAATTTATACCTAAATATAAAATTGCGGAATTCTTCTAAATGCAGTGCAGTTATACCGCCATGGCTTCATGTCACCTTCGGTAGGTTAAAGAAGGTAATTTTACTTATATATGTTAAACTAATGATTTGAAGCATTTCGATATCGATTGCCTAATGTGCTAGTACAAGAAACTTGACTTTATACCTAAACATAGGATAACGGAATTCTTCCAAATGCACTGCCGTTATTCCGCCATGGCCTTATGTTAACTTCAGTTAGTTAAAGAAGGTTTATTAACTCAAATATGTTAAACCTGTTATTTGAAGCATTTCGATATCGATTGCTTAATGCATATATACAAGAAAATCGACTTTATACCTAAACATAAGATTATGGAATTCTTCCAAATTACTGTCGTTATGGCGCCATGGCTTTATTTCACCTTCAATACGTTAAAGATGGTTAATTAACTTAAATATGTTAAACTAATGATTTGAAGCATTTCTATATCGATTTATAAATGCATATATACAAGAAAATCGACTTTATACCTAAATATAAGATTACGGAATTCTTCCAAATTACTCTCGTTATGGCGCCATGGCTTTATTTCACCTTGAATACGTTAAAGATGGTTAATTAACTTTAATATGTTAAACTAATGATTTGAAGCATTTTGATATCGATTGCTAAATGTGTATATACAAGAAAATCGACTTTATACCTAAATATAAGATTACGGAATTCTTCCAAATGTACTGTCGTTATGCCGCCGTGGTTTGTATCAACTTCAATACGTTAAAGAAAGTTAATTATTTTAAATATGTTAAACTAATGATTTGAAGCATTTCGATATAGATTGCTAAATGTGTATATACAAGAAAATCGACTTTATACCTAAATATAAGATCACGGAATTCTTCCAAATGTACTGTCGTTATGCCGCCATGGCTTTGTATCAACTTCAATACGTTAAAGAAGTTTAATTATTTTAAATATGTTAAACTAATGGTTTGAAGCATTTTGATATCGCTTGCTAAATGAGTATATACAAGAAAGTCAAATTTATACCTAAATATAAGATAACGGAATTCTTCTAAATGCAGTGCAGTTATACCGTTAAGGCTTTATGTAGACTTCAGTGCGTTTTATTAAATTAAATATGTTAAACTAATGATTTGAAGCATTTCGATATCGATTGCAAAATGTGTATATACAAGAAAATCGACATTATACCTAAATATAAGATTACGGAATTCTTCTACATGCACTGTCGTTATGCCGCCATGGCTTTATATCAACTTCAATACGTTAAAGAAGGTTAATTAACTTAACCTAAATGCAGTGCAGTTATACCGCCATGGCTTCATGTCACCTTCGGTAGGTTAAAGAAGGTAATTTTACTTATATATTTTAAACTAATGATTTGAAGCATTTCGATATCGATTGCTAAATGTGCTAGTACAAGAAACTTGACTTTATACTTAAATATAGGATAACGGAATTCTTCCAAATGCACTGCCGTTATTCCGCCATGGCCTTATGTTAACTTCAGTTAGTTAAAGAAGGTTTATTAACTCAAATATGTTAAACCAGTTATTTGAAGCATTTTGATATCGATTGCTTAATGCATATATACAAGAAAATCGACTTTATACCTAAATATAAGATTACGGAATTCTTCCAAATGTACTGTCGTTACGCCGCCATGGTTTGTATCAACTTCAATACGTTAAAGAAGGTTAATTATTTTAAATATGTTAAACTGATGGTTTGAAGCATTTCGATATCGACTGCTAAATGTGTAAATAAAACAAAATCCACTATATACCTAAATATAAAATTATAACATTACGGAGTTCTTCTAAATGTACTGCCGTTATACCGTTAAGGCTTTATGTAGACCTCATTAAGCTAAAAAATGTTTATTAACTTAATATGTTAAACTAATGATTTGAAGCATTTCGATATCGATTGCTAAATGTGTATATACAAAAAAATCGAATTTATACCTAAATATAAGATGTTATGCCGCCATGGCTTTGTGTAAACTTCAGTGCGTTAAAGTAGGTTTGCTAACTTAAATACGCTAAACTAGTGATTTGAAGCATTTCGATATCGATTGCTAAATGAGTATATACAAGAAAATCGACTTCATACCTAAATATAAGATTACGGGATTCTTCTAAATGTACTATCGTTATGTCGCCATGGCTTTGTATCACCTTCAATACGTTAAAGAAGGTTAATTAACTTAAATATGTTAAACTAATGATTTGAGGATTTTCGAAATCGACTGCTAAATGCATATATACAACAAAATCGACTTTATACCTAAATGTAAGATTACGGAATTCTTCCAAATGTACTGTCGTTATGCCGCCATGGCTTTATATCAACTTAAATACGTTAAAGAAGGTTAATTAACTTAAATTTGTTTAACTAATGATTTGAAGCATTTCGATATCGATTGCTAAATGTGTACATACAAAAAAATCGAATTTATACCTAAATATAAGATTACGGAATTCTTCTACATGCACTGCCGTTATGCCGCCATGGCTTTGTGTTAACTTCAGTGCGTTAAAGTAGGTTCGTTAACTTAAATATGTTAAACTAATGATTTAAAGCCTTTCGATATCGATTGCTAAATGAGTATATACAAGAAAATCGACTTAATACCTAAATATAAGATTACGTAATTCTTCTAAATGCTTTGCCGTTATGCCGTTAAGGCGTTTGTCGACTTCAGTAACATAAAGAGGGTTAATTAACTTAAATATGTTAAACTAATGATTTGAAGCATTTCGATATCGATTGCTAAATGTGTATATACAAGAAAATCGACTTTATACCGAAATATAAGATTACGGAATTCTTCTAAATGCACTGCCGTTATGCCGTTATGGCTTAGATATGTTACACCAGTTATTTGAAGCATTTTGAAATTGATTGCTTAATGCATATATATAAGAAAATCGACTTTCTACCTAAATATAAGTTTACGGAATTCTTGCAAGTGTACTGTCGCTATGCCGCCATGGCTTTTTATCAACTTCAATATGTTATAGAAGGATAATTAACTTAAATATGTTAAACTAATGTTTTGAAGATTTTCGAAATCGATTGCTAAAAGCATATATACAAAAAAATCGACTTTATACCTAAATATAAGATTACGGAATTCTTCAAATGCACTGCCGTTATGCCGTTAAGGCGTTTGCAGACTTCAGTAAGATAAAGAGGGTTAATTAACTTAAATATGTTAAACTAATGATTTTAAGAATTTCGAAATCGATTGCTAAATGCATATATACAACAAATTCGACTTAATACTTAAATATAAGATTACGGATTTCTTCTACATGCAGTGCCGTTATGCCGCCATGGCTTTGTGTTATCTTCGGTTTAAAGTAGGTTTTTTAACTTAAATATGTCAAACTAATGATGTGAAGCATTTCGATATCGATTGCTAAATGAATATATACAAGAAAATTGACTTTATACCTAAATACAAGATTACGGAATTCTTCTACATGCATTGCCGTTATGCCGTTAAGGCGTTTGAAGACTTCAGTAAGATAAAGAGGGTTAATTAACTTAAATATGTTAAACTAATGATTTGAGGCATTTTGATATCGATTGCTATATGTGTGTATACAAGAAAATCGACTTTATACCTAAATATAAGATTACGGAATTCTTTTAAATGCACTGCCGTTATGCAGTTATGGCTTCATGTTAACTTCTGTTCGTTAAAGAAGGTTTATTGACTTAGATATGTTAAACTAATGATTTGAAGATTTTCGAAATCGAATGCTAAATTCATATATACAAGAAAATCTTCTTTATACCTAAATATAAGATTACGGAATTCTTCCAAATGTACTGCCGTTATGCCGCCACGGCTTTATATCAACTTCAATATGTTAAAGAAGGTTAATTAACTTAAATATGTTAAACTAATGATTTGGGGCATTTCGATATCGATTGCTTAATGTGTACATACAACAAAGTCGACTTTATACCTAAATATAAAATTACGAAATTCTCCCAAATGCACTGCCGTTATACCGTTATGGCTTTATGTAAACTTCAGTAAGATAAAGAAGGTTAATTAACTTAAATATGTTAAACTAATGATTTGAAGCATTTCGATATCGATTGCTAAATGCGTATATACAAGAAAACCGACATTATACCTAAATATAAGATTACGGAATTCTTCCAAATGCAATGCCGTTATTCCGCCATGGCTTTATGTCAACTTCAGTTCGTTAAAGTAGGTTTGTTAACGTAAATATGTTAAACAAATGATTTGAAGCATTTCGATATCGATTTCTAAATGCACATATATCAGAAAATCGACTTTGTACCTAAATAAAAGATTACGGAATTCTTCCAAATTACTGTCGTTATGGCGCCATGGCTTTATTTCACCTTCATTACGTTAAAGATGGTTAATTAACTTAAATATGTTAAACTTATGATTTGAAGCATTTCGATATCGATTTCTAAATGCATATATACCAGAAAATCGACTATATACCTAAATAAAAGATTACGGAATTCTTTCAAATTACTGTCGTTGTGGCGTTAAGGCTTTATTTCACTTTAAATACGTTAAATATGGTTAATTAACTTTAATATGTTAAACTAATGATTTGAAACATTTTGATATCGATTGCTAAATGTGTATATACACGAAAATCGACTTTATACCTAAATATAAGATTACGGAATTCTTCCAAATGTACTGTCGTTATGCCGCCATGGTTTGTATCAACTTCAATACGTTAAAGAAGGTTAATTATTTTAAGTATGTTAAACTAATGGTTTGAAGCATTTCGATATCGACTGCTAAATGTGTAAATACAACAAAATCGACTTTACACCTAAATATAAAATTATAACATTACGGAATTCTTCTAAATGCACTGCCGTTATACCGTTAAGGCTTTATGTAGACTTCAGTAAGCTAAAACATGTTTATTAACTTAATAAGTTAAACTGATGATTTGAAGCATTTCGATATCGATTGCTAAATGTGTATATGCAAAAAAAATCGAATTTATACCTAAATATAAGCCGTTATGCCGCCATGGTTTGTTTAACTTCATCGTTAAAGAGGTTTTTAATTAAATATGTTAAACCATTTTTGAAGCATTTCGATATCGATTGCTTAGTGAAATACAAGAAAATCGACTTTATACCTAAATATAAATTACGGAATTCTTCTAAATGTACTGTCGTTTTACCTTGGCTTTATTAACTTCAGTACGTTAAAAAGGTTTATTAACTTAAATATGTTAAACTAATGATTTGAAGCATTTGATATCGATTGCTAAATAGTGTATATACAAAAAAAATCGAATTTATACCTAAATATAAGATTACGGATTTCTTCTAATGACTGCCGTTATGCCGCCATGGCTTTGTGTTAACTTCAGTGCGTTAAAGTAGGTTTGTTAACTTAAATATGTTAAACTAATGATTTGAAGCATTTCGATATCGATTGCTAAATGAGTATATACAACAAAATCGACTTTATACCTAAATATAAGATTACGGAATTCTTCTAAATGCACTGCCGTTATGCCGTCAGGCTTTGATTAACTTCATACTTTAAAAGTAATTAACTTTTTTAACGTAAATATGTAAACTAATGAATTTGAAGCATTTCGATATCGTTGCTAAATATGTATATACAAAAAATCGACTTTATTACCTAAATATAAGATTACGAAATCTTCAAATGCACTGCCGTTATGTTAAAGGGCTTTATAACTTATCTTTAAAAGGAAGTTGTTAACTTAAAGTATGTGCGGCATAACGACAGTGCATTTGAAGATTCCGTAATCTTGTATTAGTATAAAGTCGATTTTCTTGTATATACACATTTAGCTATAGATATCGAAATGCTTCAAATCATTAGCTTTAACATATTTAAGTTAATAAACCTTTTTAACATACTGAAGTTGACTTAAAGCCATGGCGGTATAACGGCAGTGCATTTAGAAGAATTCCGTAATCTTATATTTATATGTAAAAGTCGATTTTCTTGTATATACACATTTAGCTATCGATATCGAAATGCTTCAAATCATTACGTTTAACATATTTAAGTTAATAAACCTTCTTTAACTACTGAAGGTTGACATAAAGCCATGGCGGCATAACGGCAGTGCATTTAGAAGAATTCCGTAATCTTATATTTAGGTATAAAGTCGATTTTCTTGTATATACACATTTAGCTATCGATATCGAAATGCTTTAAATCATTAGTTTAACATATTTAAGTTAATTAACCTTCTTTACTACTGAAGTTTACATAAAGCCATAACGGTATAACGGGCAGTGCATTTGGAAGAATTCCGTAATCTTATATTTAGGTAAAAGTCGATTTTCTTGTATATACACATTTAGCTATCGATATCGAAATGCTTTAAATCATTCGTTTAACATATTTAAGTTAGTTAACCTTCTTTAACGTATGAAGGTGATATAGAGCCATGGCGGCATAACGACAGTGCATTTAGAAGAATTCCGTAATCTTATATTTAGGTATAAAGCCGATTTTGTTGTATATACGCATTAAGCAATCGATATCGAAATGCTTCAAATCATTAGTTTAACATATTTAAGTTAATTAACCTTCTTTAACGTATTGAAGTTGATATAAAGCCATGGCGGCATAACGACAGTAGATTTGGAAGAATTCCGTAATCTTATATTTAGGTATAAGGTCGATTTTGTTGTATATACACATTTAGCAATCTATATCGAAATGCTTTAAATCATTATTTTAAAATATTTAAGTTAATTAACCTTCTTTATCTTACTGAAGTTTACATAAAGCCAAAACGGTATAAGGGCAGTGCATTTGGAAAAATTCCGCAATCTTATATTTAGGTAAAGAGTCGATTTTCTTGTATATGCACATTTAGCTATCGATATCGAAATGCTTCAAATCATTCGTTTACCATATTTAAGTTGGTTAACCTTCTTTAACGTAATGAAGGTGATATAGAGCCATGGCGGTATAACGACAGTGCATTTAGAAGAATTCCGTAATCTTATATTTAGGTATAAAGCCGATTTTGTTGCATATACGCATTTAGCAATCGATATCGAAATGCTTCAAATCATTAGTTTAACATATTTAAGTTAATTAACCTTCTTTAACGTATTGAAGTTGATGTAAAGCCATGGCAGCATAACGACAATACATTTGGAGAAATTCCGTAGTCTTATATTTATGTATAAAGTTGATTTTCTTGTATATACACACTTAGCAATCAATATCGAAATGCTTCAAATCATTAGTTTAACTTATTTAAGTTAATAAACCTTCTTTAACGAACGGAAGTTGGCTTAAAGCCATGGCGGCATAACGGCAGTGCATTTAGAAGAATTCCGTAATCTTATATTAGGTATAAAGTCGATTTAACATATTTAAGTTAATTAACCCCCTTTATCATACTGAAGTCTACAAACGCCTTAACGTTTTCATATATTTAGGTATAAAGTGGATTTTCTTGTATATACACATTTAGCAATCGCTATCGAAATGCCTCAAATCATTAGTTTAATATATTTAAGTTAATTAACCCTCTCTATCTTACTGAAGTCTACAAACGCCTTAACGGCATAACGGCAAGGAATTTAGAAGAATTCCGTTATGAAATATTAAGGTATAAAGTCGATTTTCTTGTATATACTCATTTAGCAATCGATATCGAAATGCTTCAAATCATTAGTTTAACATATTTAAGTTAATTAACCTTCTTTAACGTATTGATATCGATTGCTAAATATGTATATGCAAAAAAAATCGAATTTATACCTAAATATAAGCCGTTATGCCGCCATGCCTTTGTGTTAACTTCAGTGCGTTAAAGTAGGTTTGTTAACTTAAATATGTTAAACCAGTTATTTGGAGCATTTCGATATCGATTGCTTAATGCATATATACAAGAAAATCGACTTTATACCTAAATATAAGATAACGGAATTCTTCTAAATGTACTGTCGTTATGCCACCATGGCTTTATATCAACTTCAATACGTTAAAAAAGGTTAATTAATTTAAATATGTTAAACTAATGGTTTGAAGCATTTAGATATCGATTGCTAAATATGTATATACAAAAAAAATCGAATTTATACCTAAATATAAGATTACGGATTTCTTCTACATGCACTGCCGTTATGCCGCCATGGCTTTGTGTTAACTTCAGTGCGTTAAAGTAGGTTTGTTAACGTAAATATGTCAAACTAATGATTTGAAGCATTTCGATATCGCTTGCTAAATGAGTATATA
>JAPZAG010001496.1:0-30633 GCA_027475135.1 Bactrocera correcta | reverse complement strand
TAAACCTTCTTTAACGATCTGAAGTGGGCATATAGCCATGGAGGCATAACTGCAGTGCACGTAGAAAAATTCCATAATCTTATATTTAGGTATAAAGTCGATTTTCTTGTATATACATATTTAGCTATCGATATCGAAATGCTTCAAATCATTAGTTTAACATATTAAGTTAATAAACATTTTTTAGCTTACTGAAGTCTACATAAAGCCTTAACGGTATAACGGCAGTGCATTTAGAAGAATTCCGTAATGTTATAATTTTATATTAAGGTGTAAAGTCGATTTTCTTGGATTTACACATTTAGCAATCTATATCAAAAATCTGCAAATAACTGGCTTAGCAGAATTAGGTTAATTAAATTTCTTTATCTTACTGAAGTTTAACTAAAGCCATAACGGCAGTATATTTGGGCGAAATCCGTAATCTTTTATTTAGATATAAAATCGATTTTCTTGTATATACACATTTCGCAATCGATATCGAAAAGCTTCAATTCATTAGTTTAACATATTTAAGTTAATAAACCTTCTTTAACGATCTGAAGTTGGCATAACGGCAGTGGATGTAGAAGAATTCCGTGATCTTATATTTAGGTATAAATTCGATTTTCTTGTATACACATTTAGCAATCGATATCGAAATGCTTCAAATCATTAGTTTAACATATTTAAGTTAATAAACCTTCTTTAACGCACTTAAGTCTACATAAAGCTCTAATGGCATAACGGCAGTGCAGTTAGAAGAATTCCATAATGTTATAATTTTATATTTAGGTATAAAGTCGATTTTCTTGTATATATGCATTAAGCAATCGATATCGAAATGCTTCAAACCATTAGTTTAACATATTTAAGTTAATAAACTTTCTTTAACTCACTGAAGTCTACATAAAGCCTTAACGGCATAACGGCAGTGCATTTAGAAGAATTCCGTTATCTTATAGTTAGGTATAAAGTCGATTTTCTTGTATATACACATTTAGCAATCGATATCGAAATGCTTCAAATCATTAGTTTAACATATTAAGTTAATAAACATTTTTTAGCTTACTGAAGTCTACATAAAGCCTTAACGGTATAACGGCAGTGCATTTATAAGAATTCCGTAATGTTATAATTTTATATTTAGGTGTAAAGTCGATTTTCTTGTATTTACACATTTAGCAGTCGATATCGAAATGCTTTAAACCATTAGTTTAACATATTTAAAATAATTAACCTTCTTTAACGTATTGAAGTTGATACAAAGCCATGGCGGCATAACGACAGTACATTTGGAAGAATTCCGTAATCTTATATTTAGGTATAAAGTCTATTTCTTGTATATACACATTTAGCAATCGATATCGAAATGCTTCAAATCATTAGTTTAAAATATTTAAGTTAATAAACCTTCTTTAACGCACTGAAGTCTACATAAAGCCTTGACGGTATAACTGCACTACATTAAGAAGAATTCCGTTATCTTATATTTAGGTATAAATTCGACTTTCTTGTATTTACACATTTAGCAGTCGATATCGAAATGCTTTAAACCATTAGTTTAACATATTTAAAATAATTAACCTTCTTTAACGTATTGAAGTTGATACAAAGCCATGGCGGCATAATGACAGTACATTTGGAAGAATTCCGTAATCTTATATTTAGGTATAAAGTCGATTTTCTTGTATATACACATTTAGCAATCGATTTCGAAATGCTTCAAATCATTAGTTTAACATATTTAAGTTAATAAACCTTCTTTAGCGCACTGAAGTCTACATAAAGCGTTAACGGCATAACGGCAGTGCATTTAGAAAAATTCCGTTATCTTATATTTAGGTATAAATTCGATTTTCTTGTATATACATATTTCGCAAGCGATATCGAAATGCTTCAAATCATTAGTTTAACATATTTAAGTTAATTAACCTTCTTTAACGTATTGAAGTTGATATAAAGCCATAACGACAGTACATTTGGAAGAATTCCGTAGTCTTATATTTAGGTATAAAGTCGATTTTCTTGTATATATGCATTAAGCATTCGATATCGAAATGCTTCAAATAACTGGTTTAACATATTTAAGTTAATAAACCTTCTTTAACGAACTGAAGTTAATATAAAGCCATAACGGCAGTGCATTTAGAATAATTACGTAATCTTATATTTAGGTATGAATTCGATTTTCTTGTATATACTTATTTACAAATAGATATCGAAATGCTTCAAACCATTAGTTTAACATATTTAAAATAATTAACCTTCGTTAACGTATTGAAGTTGATACAAAGCCATGGCGCCATAACGGCAGTGCATGTAGATGAATTCCGTAATCTTATATTTAGGTATGTAGTCGATTTTCTTGGATTTACACATTTAGAAATATATATCGAAAATCTTCAAATAACTGGTTTAGCATATTTAGGTTAATTAACCTTCTTTATCTTACTGAAGTTTAAATAAAGCTATAACGGCATAACGGCAGTATATTTGGGTGAATTCCGTAATCTTTTATTAAGGTATAAAATCGATTTTTTTGTATATACACATTTAGCAATCGATATCGAAATGCTTCAACTCTTCTTCTTTAACCTTCTTTAACGAACTGAAGTTAATATGAAGCCATAACGGCAGTGCATTTAGAAGAATTCCGTAATCTTATATTTAGGTATAAATTCGATTTTCTTGTATATACACATTTAGCAATCGATATCGAAATGCTTCAAATGATTAGTTTAACATATTTAAGTTAATAAAGCTTTTTTAACGCCTGAAGTAAACATAAAGCCATGGCGCCATAACGGCAGTGCATGTAGAAGAATTCCGTAATCTTATATTTAGGTTTAGTCGATTCGGTTAAAACATTTGCAATCAAAAATGATTTCCAACCCCGGGTTTTAGGATATTTAGGTTAATTAACCTTTTTTCCTGAAGTTTTAAATTAACCCTAACCAAAGGGCTATATTTGGGTGAATTCCACCTCTTCTAATTAGGTAAAAAGTCGAGCGTTATAAAACATTTGAATCATAAAAGGGCTTTCAAATCCCTAATTTTAACATTTTAAGTAAAATTTTTTTCCTGAAGTCTTTAAAAGCTTTAAACCAAAGGGCATGTTTGAAGAACCTCGTTCTTATATTTAGGTAAAAGATTCGATTTTCAAAGTTAAACAAAAATGTGATATTGCCAATCGCTTGAAATATTAGAAATATTTAAGTTATCAAGTTTCTTTAAATTATCACAACCAAATGCGGTCATGTTTGACCAAACCTCGTCTTATTTTTGGGTTTAGCCGCTAGAGCGTTAGCAAAGTTGAAACAAAAATGTGACTATTGCCAAGCCCCTGATAGGAGTAGAAGAAAGATTGAAGACTTTCCTGAGAGCTCTTTAAATTATCTAACCAATGCTTTATGTTTGCCCTCACCTCGTTCTAAAAGTTTAGCCTCAGAGCGTTATCAAATTTAAATACAAAAATGTGACTATTGCCAAGCCCCTGGTAGGAGAAAGAAGAAAGATTGAAGACTTTCCTGAGAGCTCTTTAAATTATCTAACCAATGCTTTATGTTTGACCCACCTCGTTCCTATAGTTTAGCCGGTAGAGCGTTAGCAAAGTTGAAACAAAAATGTGACTATTGCCAAGCGCCTGGTAGGAGTAGAAGAAAAATTGAAGACTTTCCTGAGAGCTCTTTAAATTATCTAACCAATGCTTTATGTTTGACCCACCTCGTTCCTATAGTTTAGCCGGTAGAGCGTTAGCAAAGTTGAAACAAAAATGTGACTATTGCCAAGCGCCTGGTAGGAGTAGAAGAAAAATTGAGGACTTTCCTGAGAGCTCTTTAAATAGAAATAAATGCTTTATGTTTGACCCACCTCGTTCCATAGTTTAGCCTAGAGCGTTAAAAGTTGAAACAAAAATGTGACTATTGCCAAGCCCCTGGTAGGAGTAGAAGAGATTGAAGACTTTCCTGAGAGTCTTTAAATTATCTAACCAATGCTTTATGTTTGACCCACCTCGTTCCAATATTTAGCCTCAGAGCGTTAGCAAAGTTGAAACAAAAATGTGACTATTGCCAAGCCCCTGGTAGGAGTAGAAGAAAGATTGAAGACTTTCCTTAGAGTTCTTTAAATTTTCTAACCAATGCTTTATGTTTGACCCACTCGTTCAATAGTTTACCTCAGAGCGTTAGCAAAGTTGAAACAAAAATGTGACATTGCAAGCCCCTGGTAGGAGTAGAAGAAAGATTGAAGACTTTCCTAGAGTCTTTAAATTATCTAACCAATGCTTTATGTTTGACCCACCTCGTTCAATAGTTTACCTCAGGAGAAATTAACAAAAATGTGACTATTGCCAGCCCTGGTAGGAGTAGAAAAAAGATTGAAGACTTTCCTTAGAGTTCTTTAAATTATCTAACCAATGCTTTATGTTTGACCCACCTCGTTTCAATAGTTTAGCCTAGAGCATTAACAAAAATGTGACTATTGCAAGCCCCTGGTAGGAGTAGAAGAAAATTGAAGCTTTCCTGAGAGCTTTTTAAATTATTACCAATGCTTTATGTTTGACCACCTCGTTCCAATAGTTTAGCCCAAGCGTTAGCAAAGTTGAAACAAAAATGTGACTATTGCCAAGCCCCTGATAGGAGTAGAAAAAATTGGGGTCTTCCTGAGAGCTTTTAATTATCTAACCAATGCTTTATGTTTGCCCACCTCGTTCCAATAGTTTAGCCTCAGAGCGTTAACAAAGTTGAAACAAAAATGTGACTATTGCAAGCCCCTGTAGGAGTAGAAGAAAGATTGAAGATTTTTCTGAGAGCTCTTTAATTATCTTACCAATGCTTTATGTTTGCCCACCTCGTTCCAATGTTTAGCCTCAGAGCGTTAGCAAAGTTGAAACAAAAATGTGAGTAGGAGTAGAAGAAAGATTGAGACTTTCCTGGGAGCTTTTTAAATTATCTAACCAATGCTTTATGTTTGACCCACCTCTTCCAATAGTTTAGCCTCAGAGCGTAGCAAAGTTGAAACCAAAATGTGACTATGACCCTAATAAGAAAGATTGAAGACTTTCCTGAGAGCTCTTTAAATTATCTAACCAATGCTTATGTTTGACCCACCTCGTTCCAATAGTTTAGCCGCAGAGCGTTAGCAAAGTTGAAACAAAAATGTGACTATTGCCAAGCCCCTGGTAGGAGTAGAAGAAAGATTGAAGACTTTCCTGAGAGCTCTTTAAATTATCTTACCAATGCTTATGTTTGACCCACCTCGTTCATAGTTTAGCCGCTAGAGCGTTAGCAAAGTTGAAACAAAAATGTGACTATTGCCAAGCGCCTGGTAGGAGTAAAGAAAATTGAAGACTTTCCTGAGAGCTCTTTAAATTATCTAACCAATGCTTATGTTTGACCCACCTCGTTCCAGAGCGTTAGCAAAGTTGAAACAAAAATGTGACTATTGCCAAGCCCCTGGTAGGAGTAGAAGAAAATTGAAGACTTTCCTGAGAGCTCTTTAAATTATCTAACCAATGCTTTATGTTTGACCCACCTCGTTCCAATAGTTTAGCCGTAGAGCGTTAGCAAAGTTGAAACAAAATGTGACTATTGCCAAGCCCCTGGTAGGAGTAGAAGAAAATTGAGACTTTCCTGAGAGCTCTTTAAATTATCTAACCAATGCTTTATGTTTGACCCACCTCGTTCCAATAGTTTAGCCTCAGAGCGTTAGCAAAGTTGAAACAAAAATGTGACTATGACTAAAAGAAAGATTGAAGACTTTCCTGAGAGCTCTTTAAATTATCTAACCAATGCTTAATGTTTGACCCACCTCGTTCTAATAGTTTAAAACAAATGTGACTATTGCCAAGCCCTGATAGGAGTAGAAGAAAATTGAAGACTTTCCTGAGAGCTCTTTAAATTATCTAACCAATGCTTTATGTTTGACCCACCTCGTTCCAATAGTTTAGCCTCAGAGCGTTAGCAAAGTTGAAACAAAAATGTGACTATTGCCAAGCCCTGGTAGGAGTAGAAGAAAGATTGAAGACTTTCCTGAGAGCTCTTTAATTATCTAACCAATGCTTAATTTTGACCCACCTCGTTCCAATAGTTTAGCCGCTAGAGCGTTAGCAAAGTGAAACAAAAATGTGACTATTGCCAAGCCCTGATAGGAGTAGAAGAAAGATTGAAGACTTTCCTGAAGAGCTCTTTAAATTATCTAACCAATGCTTTATGTTTGACCCACCTCGTTCCAATAGTTTAGCCTCAGAGCGTTAGCAAAGTTGAAACAAAAATGTGACTATTGCCAAGCCCTGGTAGGAGTAAAGAAAGATTGAAGACTTTCCTGAGAGCTCTTTAAATTATCTAACCAATGCGTTTATGTTTGACCCACCTCATTCAAATTGTTTAGCCTCAGAGCGTTATCTAAGTTGAAACAAAAATGTGACTATTGCCAAGCCAATGGTAGGAGTAGAAGAAAGATTGAAGACTTTCCTGAGAGCTCTTTAAATTATCTAACCAATGCTTTATGTTTGACCCACCTCGTTCCAATAGTTTAGCCTCAGAGCGTTAACAAATTTGAAACAAAAATGTGACTATTGCCAAGCCCCTGGTAGGAGTAGAAGAAAGATTGAAGACTTTCCTGAGAGCTCTTTAAATTACCTAACCAATGCTTAACGTTTTACCCACCTCGTTCCAATAGTTTAGCCGCTAGAGCGTTAGCAAAGTTGAAACAAATATGTGACTATTGCCAAGCCCCTGATAGGAGTAGAAAAAAAATTGGGGATTTCCTGACAGCTCTTTAAATTATCTTACCAATGTTTTATGTTTGACCCACCTCGTTCAAATTGTTTAGCCTCAGAGCGTTAGCAAAGTGGAAACAAAAATGTGAGTAGGACTAAAGAAAGATTGAAGACTTTCCTGAGAGCTCTTTAAATTATCTAACCAATGCTTTATGTTTGACACACCTCGTTCCAATAGTTTAAAACAAATGTGACTATTGCCAAGCGCCTGGTAGGAGTAGAAGAAATATTGAATAGTTTCCTGAGAGCTCTTTAAATTATGTAACCAATGCTTTATGTTTGACCCACCTCGTTCCAATAGTTTAGCATCAGAGCGTTAGCAAAGTTGAAACAAAAATGTGACTATTGCCAAGCCCCTGGTAGGAGTAGAAGAAAGATTGAAGACTTTCCTGAGAGATCTTTTAATTATCTAACCAATGCTTAATTTTGACCCACCTCTTCTAATAGTTTAGCCGCTAGAGCGTTATCAAAGTGAAACAAAAATATGACTATGGCCAAGCCCCTGATAGGAGTAGAAGAAAGATTGAAGACTTTCCTGAAAGCTCTTTAAATTATCTAACCAATGCTTTATGTTTGACCCACCTCGTTCCAATAGTTTAGCATCAGAGCGTTAGCAAAGTTGAAACAAATATGTGACTATCGCCAAGCGCTTGGTAGAAGTAAAAGAAAATTGAAGCTTTCCTGAGAGCCTTTAAATTATCTAACCAATGCTTATGTTTGACCCACCTCGTTCCAATAGTTTAGCCTCAGAGCGTTAGCAAAGTTGAAACAAAAATGTGACTATTGCCAAGCCCCTGGTAGGAGTAGAAGAAAGATTGAAGACTTTCCTGAGAGCTCTTTAAATTATCTAACCAATGCTTTATGTTTGACCCACCTCGTTCCAATAGTTTAGCCTCAGAGCGTTAGCAAAGTTGAAACAAAAATGTGACTATTGCCAAGCCCCTGGTAGGAGTAGAAGAAAATTGAAGACTTTCCTGAGAGCTCTTTAAATTATCTAACCAATGCTTTATGTTTGACCCACCTCGTTCCAATAGTTTAGCCGTAGAGCGTTAGCAAAGTTGAAACAAAATGTGACTATTGCCAAGCCCCTGGTAGGAGTAGAAGAAAATTGAAGACTTTCCTGAGAGCTCTTTAAATTATCTTACCAATGCTTTATGTTTGACCCACCTCGTTCCAATAGTTTAGCCTCAGAGCGTTAGCAAAGTTGAAACAAAAATGTGATATGACTAAAAGAAAATTGAAGACTTTCCTGAGAGCTCTTTAAATTATCTAACCAATGCTTAATGTTTGACCCACCTCGTTCTAATAGTTTAAAGGTTACAAAGTGAAACAAAAATTGACTATTGCCAAGCCCTGATAGGAGTAGAAGAAAATTGAAGACTTTCCTGAGAGCTCTTTAAATTATCTAACCAATGCTTTATGTTTGACCCACCTCGTTCCAATAGTTTAGCCTCAGAGCGTTAGCAAAGTTGAAACAAAAATGTGACTATTGCCAAGCCCTGGTAGGAGTAGAAGAAAGATTGAAGACTTTCCTGAGAGCTCTTTAAATTATCTAACCAATGCTTAATGTTTGACCCACCTCGTTCCAATAGTTTAGCCGCTAGAGCGTTAGCAAAGTTGAAACAAAAATGTGACTATTGCCAAGCCCCTGATAGGAGTAGAAGAAAGATTGAAGACTTTCCTGAAGAGCTCTTTAAATTATCTAACCAATGCTTTATGTTTGACCCACCTCGTTCCAATAGTTTAGCCTCAGAGCGTTAGCAAAGTTGAAACAAAATGTGACTATTGCCAAGCCCCTGGTAGGAGTAGAAGAAAGATTGAAGACTTTCCTGAGAGCTCTTTAAATTATCTAACCAATGCGTATTTTATGTTTGACCCACCTCATTCAAATTGTTTAGCCTCAGAGCGTTATCTAAGTTGAAACAAAAATGTGACTATTGCCAAGCCAATGGTAGGAGTAGAAGAAAGATTGAAGACTTTCCTGAGAGCTCTTTAAATTATCTAACCAATGCTTTATGTTTGACCCACCTCGTTCCAATAGTTTAGCCTCAGAGCGTTAACAAATTTGAAACAAAAATGTGACTATTGCCAAGCCCCTGGTAGGAGTAGAAGAAAATTGAAGACTTTCCTGAGAGCTCTTTAAATTACCTAACCAATGCTTAACGTTTTACCCACCTCGTTCCAATAGTTTAGCCGCAGAGCGTTAGCAAAGTTGAAACAAAATGTGACTATTGCCAAGCCCCTGATAGGAGTAGAAAAAATTGGGGATTTCCTGACAGCTCTTTAAATTATCTTACCAATGTTTTATGTTTGACCCACCTCGTTCAAATTGTTTAGCCTCAGAGCGTTAGCAAAGTGGAAACAAAAATGTGAGTAGGACTAAAAGAAATTGAAGACTTTCCTGAGAGCTCTTTAAATTATCTAACCAATGCTTTATGTTTGACACACCTCGTTCCAATAGTTTAAAACAAATGTGACTATTGCCAAGCGCCTGGTAGGAGTAGAAGAAATATTGAATAGTTTCCTGAGAGCTCTTTAAATTATGTAACCAATGCTTTATGTTTGACCCACCTCGTTCCAATAGTTTAGCATCAGAGCGTTAGCAAAGTTGAAACAAAAATGTGACTATTGCCAAGCCCCTGGTAGGAGTAGAAGAAAGATTGAAGACTTTCCTGAGAGATCTTTTAATTATCTAACCAATGCTTAATTTTGACCCACCTCTTTCTAATAGTTTAGCCGCTAGAGCGTTATCAAAGTGAAACAAAAATATGACTATGGCCAAGCCCCTGATAGGAGTAGAAGAAAGATTGAAGACTTTCCTAAAGCTCTTTAAATTATCTAACCAATGCTTTATGTTTGACCCACCTCGTTCCAATAGTTTAGCATCAGAGCGTTAGCAAAGTTGAAACAAATATGTGACTATCGCCAAGCGCTTGGTAGAAGTAAAAGAAAGATTGAAGTCTTTCCTGAGAGCCCTTTAAATTATCTAGCCAAGGGGGGGGGGGGGGGGGGGGGGGGGGGGGGGGGGGGGGGGGGGCCCCCCCCCCCCCCCCCCCCCCCCCCCCCCCCCCCCCCCCCCCCCTTAAGTTTTACCCACCTCGTTCCAATAGTTTAGCCGCTAGAGCGTTAGCAAAGTTGAAACAAAATGTGACTATTGCCAAGCCCCGGGTAGGAGTAGAAGAAAATTGAAGACTTTCCTGAGAGCTCTTTAAATTATCTAACCAATGCTTTATGTTTGACCCACCTCGTTCCAATAGTTTAGCCTCAGAGCGTTAGCAAAGTTGAAACAAAAATGTGACTATGACTAAAAGAAAGATTGAAGACTTCCTGAGAGCTCTTTAAATTATCTAACCAATGCTTAATGTTTGACCCACCTCGTTCTAATAGTTTAAAACAAATGTGACTATTGCCAAGCCCCTGGTAGGAGTAGAAGAAATATTGAAGACTTTCCTGAGAGCTCTTTAAATTATCTAACCAATGCTTTATGTTTGACCCACCTCGTTCCAATAGTTTAGCCTCAGAGCGTTAGCAAAGTTGAAACAAAAATGTGACTATTGCCAAGCCCCTGGTAGGAGTAGAAGAAAGATTGAAGACTTTCCTGAGAGCTCTTTAAATTATCTAACCAATGCTTAATTTTGACCCACCTCGTTCCAATAGTTTAGCCGCTAGAGCGTTAGCAAAGTGAAACAAAAATTGACTATTGCCAAGCCCCTGATAGGAGTAGAAGAAAGATTGAAGACTTTCCTAAAGCTCTTTAAATTATCTAACCAATGCTTTATGTTTGACCCACCTCGTTCCAATAGTTTAGCCTCAGAGCGTTAGCAAAGTTGAAACAAAAATGTGACTATTGCCAAGCGCTTGGTAGGAGTAAAAGAAAGATTGAAGTCTTTCCTGAGAGCCCTTTAAATTATCTAGCCAATGCGTTATGTTTGACCCACCTCATTCAAATTGTTTAGCCTCAGAGCGTTATCTAAGTTGAAACAAAAATGTGACTATTGCCAAGCCAATGGTAGGAGTAGAAGAAAGATTGAAGACTTTCCTGAGAGCTCTTTAAATTATCTAACCAATGCTTTATGTTTGACCCACCTCGTTCCAATAGTTTAGCCTCAGAGCGTTAACAAATTTGAAACAAAAATGTGACTATTGCCAAGCCCCTGGTAGGAGTAGAAGAAAGATTGAAGACTTTCCTGAGAGCTCTTTAAATTACCTAACCAATGCTTAACGTTTTACCCACCTTGTTAAAATAGTTTAGCCGCTAGAGCGTTAGCAAAGTTGAAACAAATATGTGACTATTGCCAAGCCCCTGATAGGAGTAGAAAAAAAATTGGGGACTTTCCTGACAGCTCTTTAAATTATCTTACCAATGTTTTATGTTTGACCCACCTCGTTCAAATTGTTTAGCCTCAGAGCGTTAGCAAAGTGGAAACAAAAATGTGAGTAGGACTAAAAGAAAGATTGAAGACTTTCCTGAGAGCTCTTTAAATTATCTAACCAATGCTTTATGTTTGACACACCTCGTTCCAATAGTTTAAAACAAATGTGACTATTGCCAAGCGCCTGGTAGGAGTAGAAGAAATATTGAATAGTTTCCTGAGAGCTCTTTAAATTATGTAACCAATGCTTTATGTTTGACCCACCTCGTTCCAATAGTTTAGCATCAGAGCGTTAGCAAAGTTGAAACAAAAATGTGACTATTGCCAAGCCCCTGGTAGGAGTAGAAGAAAGATTGAAGACTTTCCTGAGAGATCTTTTAATTATCTAACCAATGCTTAATTCTTGACCCACCTCTTTCTAATAACGGGTGATTTTTTTGAGGTTAGGATTTTCATGCAGTAGTATTTGACAGATCACGTGGGATGTCAGACATGGTGTCAAAGAGAAAGATGCTCAGTATGCTTTGACATTTCATCATGAATAGACTTACTAACGAGCAACGCTTGCAAATCATTGAATTTTATTACCAAAATCAGTGTTCGGTTCGAAATGTGTTTCGCGTCCGTGTCCGATGAGCGATGAGGCTCATTTCTGGTTGAATGGCTACGTAAATAAGCAAAATTGCCGCATTTGGGGTGAAGAGCAACCAGAAGCCGTTCAAGAACTGCCCATGCATCCCGAAAAATGCACTGTTTGGTGTGGTTTGTACGCTGGTGGAATCATTGGACCGTATTTTTTCAAAGATGCTGTTGGACGCAACGTTACGGTGAATGGCGATCGCTATCGTTCGATGCTAACAAACTTTTTGTTGCCAAAAATGGAAGAACTGAACTTGGTTGACATGTGGTTTCAACAAGATGGCGCTACATGCCACACAGCTCGCGATTCTATGGCCATTTTGAGGGAAAACTTCGGACAACAATTCATCTCAAGAAATGGACCCGTAAGTTGGCCACCAAGATCATGCGATTTAACGCCTTTAGACTATTTTTTGTGGGGCTACGTCAAGTCTAAAGTCTACAGAAATAAGCCAGCAACTATTCCAGCTTTGGAAGACAACATTTCCGAAGAAATTCGGGCTATTCCGGCCGAAATGCTCGAAAAAGTTGCCCAAAATTGGACTTTCCGAATGGACCACCTAAGACGCAGCCGCGGTCAACATTTAAATGAAATTATCTTCAAAAAGTAAATGTCATGAACCAATCTAACGTTTCAAATAAAGAACCGATGAGATTTTGCAAATTTTATGCGTTTTTTTTTTTAAAAAAGTTATCAAGCTCTTAAAAAATCACCCGTTAGTTTAGCCGCTAGAGCGTTATCAAAAGTGAAACAAAAATATGACTATGGCCAAGCCCCTGATAGGAGTAGAAGAAAGATTGAAGACTTTCCTGAAAGCTCTTTAAATTATCTAACCAATGGTTTATGTTTGACCCACCTCGTTCCAATAGTTTAGCATCAGAGCGTTAGCAAAGTTGAAACAAATATGTGACTATCGCCAAGCGCTTGGTAGAAGTAAAAGAAAGATTGAAGTCTTTCCTGAGAGCCCTTTAAATTATCTAGTTGACCCACCTCGTTCCTATAGTTTAGCCGCTAGAGCGTTAGCAAAGTTGAAACAAAAATGTGACTATTGCCAAGTTACTGGTAGGAGTAGAGAATATTGAAGACTTTACTGAGAGCTCTTTAAATTATCTAACCAATGCTTAATGTTTGACCCACCTCGTTCCAATAGTTTAGCCGCTAGAGCGTTAGCAAAGTTGAAACAAAAATGTGACTATTGCCAAGCCAATGGTAGGAGTAGAAGAAAAATTGGGGACTTTCCTGAGTGCTCTTTAAATTATCTAACCAATGCTTTATGTTTGACCCACCCTCGTTCCAATAGTTTAGCCTTAGAGCGTTAACAAATTTGAAACAAAAATGTGACTATTGCCAAGCCCCTCGTAGGAGTAGAAGAAAGATTGAAGACTTTCCTGAGAGCTCTTTAAATTATCTAACCAATGCTTAACGTTTTACCCACCTTGTTCCAATAGTTTAGCCGCTAGAGCGTAGCAAAGTTGAAACAAAAATGTGACTATTGCCATGCCCCTGATAGGAGTAGAAAAAAAATTGGGGACTTTCCTGAGAGCTCTTTAAATTATCTAACCAAATGCTTTATGTTTGACACACCTCGTTCCAATAGTTTAGCCTCAGAGCGTTAACAAAGTTGATACAAAAATGTGACTATTGCCAATCCCTGATAGGAGTAGAAGAAAGAGTGAAGACTTTCCTGAGAGCTCTTAAAATTATCTAACCAATGCTTAATGTTTGACCCATCTCGTTCCAATAGTTTAGTCGCTAGAGCATTAGCAAAGTTGAAACAAAAATGTGACTATTGCCAAGCCCCTGGTAGGAGTACAAGAAGGATTGAAGACGTTACTGAGAGCTCTTTAAATTATCTAACCAATGCTTTATGTTTGACCCACCTCGTTCCAATAGTTTAGCCGCTAGAGCGTTAGCAAAGTTGAAACAAAAAATGTGGACTAATGCCAAGCCAATGGTAGGAGTAGAAGAAAAATTGGGGACTTTCCTGAGAGCTCTTTAAATTATCTAACCAATGCTTAATGTTTGACCCACCTCGTTCCAATAGTTTAGCCGCTAGAGCGTTAGCAAAGTTGAAACAAAAATGTGGACTATTGCCAAGCCCCTGATAGGAGTAGAAGAAAAATTGGGAACTTTCCTGAAGCTCTTTAAATTATCTTACCAATGTTTTTTGTTTGGACCCACCTCGTTCAAATTGTTTAGCCTCAGAGCGTTAGCAAAGTTGAAAACAAAAATGTGAGTAGGACTAAAAGAAAGATTGAAGACTTTCCTGAGAGCTCTTTAAATTATCTAACCAATGCTTTATGTTTGACACACCTCGTTCCAATAGTTAGCAAAGTTGAAACAAAAATGTGACTATTGCCATGCCCCTGATAGGAGTAGAAGAAAGATTGAAGACTTTCCTGAGAGCTCTTTAAATTATCTAACCAATGCTTAATGTTTTACCCATCTCGTTCCAATAGTTTAGTCGCTAGAGCATTAGCAAAGTTGAAACAAAAATGTGACTATTGCCAAGCCAATGGTAGGAGTAGAAGAACAATTGGGGACTTTCCTGAGAGCTCTTTAAATTATCTAAGCAATGTTTTATGTATGACCCACCTCGTTCTTATAGTTTAGCCGCTAGAGCGTTAGCAAAGTTGAAACAAAAATGTGACTATTGCCAAGCCCCTGGTAGGAGTAGAAGAAAGATTGAAGACTGTCCTGAGAGATCTTTTAATTATCAAACCAATGCTGAATGCTTGACCCACCTCTTTCTAATAGTTTAGCCTCTAAAGAGTTAGCAAAGTTGAAACAAAAATGTGACTATTGCCAAGCCCCTGATAGGAGTAGAAGAAATATTGAAGACTTTCCTGAGAGCTCTTTAGACTATCTAACCAATGCTTAACGTTTGACCACCTCGTTCCAATAGTTTAGCCGCTAGAGCGTTAGCAAAGTTGAAACAAAAATGTGACTATTGCCAAGCCAATGGTAGGAGTAGAAGAAAAATTGGGGACTTTCCTGAGAGCTCTTTAAATTGTCTAACCAATGCTTAATGTTTGACCCACCTCGTTCCAATAGTTTTAGCCGCTAGAGCGTTAGCAAAGTTGAAACAAAATGTGACTATTGCGGAGCCCCTGGTAGGAGTAGAAGAAAGATTGAAGACTTTCCTGAGAGCTCTTTAGATTATCTAACCAAAGCTTTATGTTTGACCCCACCTCGTTCCAATAGTTTAGCCTCAGAGCGTTACCAAAAGTGAAACAAAAATGTGACTATTTCCAAGCCTTGATAGGAGTAGAAGAAAGAGTGACGATTTTTAGTTTAGCTGCTAAAGCGTTGCTAACACTATTAGAACGAGGTGAGTCACACATAAAGCATTGGTTAGATAATTTAAAGAGCTCTAGAAAAATCTTCACTCTTTCTTCTACTCCTATCAGAGGCTTGGAAATAGTCACATTTTTGTTTCACTTTAGCTGCTAAAGCGTTGCTAACGCTATTAGAACGAGGTGAGTCACACATAAAGCATTGGTTAGATAATTTAAAGAGCTCTTAGAAAAATCTTCACTCTTTCTTCTACTCCTATCAGAGGCTTGGAAATAGTCACATTTTTGTTTCACTTTTGATAATACATAAAGCATTGGTTGGATAATTTAAAGAGCTTTCAGGAAAGTCTTCAATCTTTCTTCTACTTCTATCAGGGGCTTGGCAATAGTCACATTTTTGTTTCAACTTTGCTAACGCTATAGAGGTTAAACTGTTGGAACGAGGTGGGTCAAACGTAAAGCATTGGTTAGACAATTTAAAGAGCTCTCAGGAAAGTCTTCAATCTTTCTTCTACTTCTATCAGGGGCTTGGCAATAGTCACATTTTTGTTTCAACTTTGCTAACGCTCTAGCGGCTAAACTATTGGAACGAGGTGGGTCAAACATTAAGCATTGGTTAGATAATTTAAAGAGCTCTCAGGAAAGTCCCCAATTTTTCTTCTGCTCCTGTCAGGGGCTTGGCAATAGTCACATTTTTGTTTCAATTTTGCTAACGCTCTGAGGCTAAAGTATTGGAACGAGGTGGGTCAAACATAAAGCATTGGTTAGATAATTTAAAGAGCTCTCAGGAAAGTCTTCAATCTTTCTTCTACTCCTATCAGGGGCTTAGCAATAGTCACATTTTTGTTTCAACTTTGTTAACGCTCTAAGGCTAAACTATTGGAACGAGCTGGGTCAAACATTAAACATTGGTTGGATAATTTAAAGAGCTCTTAGGAAAGTCTTCACTCTTTCTTCTACTCCTATCAGGGGCTTGGCAATAGTCACATTTTTTGTCTCACTTTTGATACCGCTCTAGCGGGTAAACTATTTGAACGAGGTGAGTCAAACAGAAAGCATTGGTTAGATAATTTAAAGAGTTTTCAGGAAAGTCTTCAATCTTTCTTCTGCTCTAACCAGGCGCTTGGGCAATAGTCACATTTTTGTTTCAACTTTTCTAACGCTCTAGTGGCTAAACTATTGAAACGAGTATGCCGAACTTAAAGCATTGGTTAGATAACTTAATAACTATAACTATTTGAACGAGGTGGGTCAAACATAAAGCATTGGTTAGATAATTTAAAGAGCTCTCAGGAAAGTCTTCAATTTTTCTTTTACTCCTACCAGGGGCTCCGCAATAGTCACATTTTTGTTTCAACTTTGCTAACGCTCTAGTGGCTAATTTATTGAAACTAGGTGGGTCGAACATAAAGCATTGGTTAGATAATGTATACTAATGAGTTGAACCATCTCGATATCGATTGCTAAATGTGTATATACAACAAAATCGACTTTATACCTAAATATAAGATTACGAAATTCTTCCAAATGCAATGCCGTTATACCGTTATGGCTTTACGTAAACTTCAGTCAGATAAAGAAGGTTAATTAACTTAAATATGTTAAACTAATGAATTGAAGCATCTCGATATCGATTGCTAAATGTGTATATATAACAAAATCGACATTATACCTAAATATAAGTTTACAGAATTCTTCCAAATGCACTGGCGTTATACCGTTATGGCGTTACGTAAACTTCTGTCAGATAAAGAAGGTTAATTAACTTAAATATGTTAAACTAATGATTTGAAGCATCTCGATATCGATTGCTAAATGTGTATATACAAGAAAATCGACTTTATACCTAAATAAAAGATTACAGAATTCTTCTAAATGCACTCCCGTTATGCCGCCATGGCTTTACGTAAACTTCAGTAAGAAAATAAGGTTAATTAACTTAAATATGTTAAACTAATGATTTGAAGCATTTCGTTATCAATTGCTAAATGTGTATATACAAGAAAATCGACTTTATACCTAAATATAAGATTACGGAATTCTTCTAAATGCACTGCCGTTATGCCGCCATGGCTTAATGCCAACTTCCGTTCGTTAAAGAAGGTTAATTAACTTAAATATGTTAAACTAATGATTTGAAGCATTTCGATATCGATTGCTAATTGTGTATATACAAGAAAATCGACTTTATGCCTAAATATAAGACTACGGAATTCTTCCAAATGCAGTGCCGTTATGGCTTTTTGTCAACTTCAGTTCGCTAAAGGAGGTTTATTAAATTAAATATGTTAAACCAGTTACCTGAAGCATTTCGATATCGATTGCGAAATGTATATACAAGAAAATCGACTTTATACCTAAATATAAAATTATAACGTTACGGAATTCTTCTAAATGCACTGCCGTTATACCGTCATGGCTTTATGTACGCTTCAGTATGCTAAAAAATATTTATTAACTTAATATGTTAATATGTTAAACTACCGTTTTGAAGCATTTCGATATCGATTGCTAAATGTGTATATACAAAAAATCGACTTTATACCTAAATATAAGATAACGGAGTTCTTCTAAATGCACTGCCGTTATGCCGTTATGCTTTATGTTAACTTCAAGATCGTTAAAGAAGGTTCATTAACTTAAATATGTTAAACCAGTTATTTGAAGCATTTCGAAATCGATTTCTTAATGCATATATACAAGAAAATCGACTTTATACCTAAATATAAGATTACGGAATTCTTCCAAATGTACTGTCGTTATGCCGCCATGGCTTTATATCAACTTCAATACGTTTTAACCTTCATTAACTTAAACATGTTAAAAAAATGATTTGAAGCATTTCTATATCGATTGCTAAATGTGGTATATACAACAAAATCGACTTTTTACCCAAAATATAAGATTACGGAATTCTTCCAAATGCACTGCCGTTATACTCGTTATGGCTTTATGTAAACTACAGTAAGATAAAGAAGGTTAATTAACTTATATATGTTAAACTAATGATTTGAAGCATTTCGATATCGATTGCTAAATGTGTATATACAAGAAAATCGACTTTATACCTAAATATAAGATTACGGAATTCTTTTACATCCACTGCCGGTATGCCAACATCAGATCGTTAAGGAAGGTTTATTAACTTAAATATGTTTAAACTAATGAGTTGAAGCATTTCGATATCGATTGCTAAATGTGTATATACAAGAAAATCGAATTTATACCTAAATATAAAATTAAAAAAATACGGATTCTTCTAAATGCACTGCCGTTATACCGTTAAGGCTTTATGTAGACTTCAGTAAGCTAAAAAGTGTTTATTAACTTAATAAGTTAAACTAATGATTTGAAGCATTTCGATATCGATAGCTAAATGTGTAATAAATTACAAGACCGGTTGTTTAATTCATGATTTTCTTTATTTCCCTTGCTTGGAGCAAGGGCAGCCGTAAAGGCTGAGCGAGTAAATACAACTGAACCGTCTTAAAGTTATTGTAGCGGCGACTACGCCTAAATACCTGTCTGAATAACACACGCTCTGCCACGTGACTTGCCAGCGCAGTAGCAGCGATAGGTGTTTGTTGTTGTCACGCGCAACTCGTGAGCGCTTCGTCAGCAATATCGTTGGAAAAATAATTTTCGCACGCTCAGCCCCAGACGCAATCGTCAGCGATTTCGGTGGAGTTGAAATGTTGTCCGGAAGCGTGTTGTTACTCTTGTTCCTTTGTTGTTGGCTACTATGGTGTGTTAACTACTCCCCGCTAGAAGAGGGGACGGTCCACGGATCCCTTAAGAACGCCTGCTCAATATTGCAATATTAGCACTGCGCTTCCGTACTTTGTAGATTATGTAGGCTGATATGCAAACAATAAAAAATACTATTGCTAAGGTGTAGGCTATAAGCCACTGAGACGACTGTGCTTCGACAAGCCCCCTCAATGATGCAATGTGTCGCAGATTTTTTTGGTTAATGTTGTGCAGGTAAGGAAGTGACAAGAGTGTGGTTATGATTTGTCAGGTTCACAAATTGTGCGGGTGCGGCCTCGGGATGCGCGCGTACAATCTTCCTCCAGTTGGTGTACGTAGTGCCATTGATGGTAGCATTCTCTGTGAACTTTATCATGAATGTCCCATTCAAAATTACTGGCGGGGAGTTTCCCTCGCGAACTTCAACCAATTTATCATTTATAATAATTAAACCGTCGTCAATTTCTTCCACCGGTTCGATATGATCAGCTGTAATAGTCTGGCAGGGCGGTAGGCGCTGGGTTAACAGATTCAACACGCAAGAGCTATTCATGTTTGACATTTGACAAAATTATTATTGATAAAGAATTTTTAAAATTCGCTAGTTGTTTATATGTATTGTTGCATTTAGATACTACACTGGTCTCTATCATAATTGACTTAAAATTTTTACAACTGGGTTTAATCCTAATTTTCTTACAATTTTGTTCTACCATTGGGTATTTAATACGAAATATATGTTTATTATAATTTTGCAAAATTTTTATTTTCAGACTGTTAGTAAATCGCTTTTGTAATACCTGTAGAGTGCTCGTTAGTTAGTAAATTTTTAACCTCATCACTATTTAAACAATATTGGGTTAATTAATTGTATCTTACCCAAAGTGACGGAATAAAGAGCTGATTCTATTTCGTCTATAACGCTCTGTTTCTTGCTGATATCAAGTCAAAAGATGTCCAGTGTCAATCTCATGCTGTTTGGTCGAGCTAATCAATTTGTTTACGGTGTCGGTTAACTGGTTAATTTTAACTTTGAGCTGGCTATGAATGTAAATCTGTTGCTCGTTTGCTTCAATCAGGGATTCTGCCCATGTTTGAAGTTGGGTTAAAGTCATCGAAATCGGGAGTTCCAGCCACGTATTTGAGAGCGGTGCCAAGAAAGTTTATGCTACGGAATTGTCGGTGATGAATTTTTAATGAATCTATTAATCGTAATATGCGGTCTATGTCCAGTTGAACGGTTTTCCTAATGTGAGACTGCGGAAATTCTCAAGAAGATATACGTTTCTTCGGCTATGTTCTCGTAAATGGTCAAATTCAGGTGGTGAATGATTTGTTTGTACTGGCGGTAAATTGCAATCTCCCTATACTCCCTCTACCTGAACAGGTCTTTCGATTAGTGTTAACCTAGCGGTAAGTTCGTCAATAGTCGTTTGGAAGTCTCGTCTCGTCTGCTCCGTTGCTGTCCGCACAGCGGCACCCAGCACGGCGCGAAGAATATTTTCGTCCATGTTACTTGATATTCCTTTTATTCTTTATTCACTTTAAAATTTTTTATTTTCAATTAAAACATTTTTTACTTAAATTAATATTTATATTACTATTTTTTAAGCTGATGCTTTAATTCAATGAATATGTCAATATCTCGAGCACTCTACTTACATAGATTCTTTCATATTGTAATAATAGTAATAGTTTAGTCCCTCGATGGTTGTTAGTTTAGTCCCTCGATGGCTGTTAGTTTAGTCCCTCGATGGTTGTTAGTTTAGTCCCTCGATGGCTACGCCTCGGCTTGGCGTGCGTCCGAGCACCGTGGCCACGAAATTATCCTTTACAAGGATTTTGTTGTGGCCCCACGTTGGGCGCCAATTACAAGACCGGTTGTTTAATTCATGATTTTCTTTATTTCCCTTGCTTGGAGCAAGGGCAGCCGTAAAGGCTGAGCGAGTAATACAACTGAACCGTCTTAAAGTTATTGTAGCGGCGACTACGCCTAAATACCTGTCTGAATAACACACGCTCTGCCACGTGACTTGCCAGCGCAGTAGCAGCGATAGGTGTTTGTTGTTGTCACGCGCAACTCGTTGAGCGCTTCGTCAGCCAATATCGTTGGAAAAATAATTTTCGCACGCTCAGCCCCAGACGCATCGTCAGCGATTTCGGTGGAGTTGAAATGTTGTCCGGAAGCGTGTTGTTACTCTTTGTTCCTTTGTTGTTGGCTACTATGGTGTGTTAACTTATACAAGAAAATCGACTTTGTACCTAAATATAAGATTACGGAATTTTTTCCAAATGTGCTGTTGTTATGCCGCCATGGCTTTATATCAACTTCAATACGTTAAAGAAGGTTAATTAACTTAAATATGTTAAACTAATGATTTGAAGCATTTCGATATCGATTGCAAAATGTGTATGTACAAGAAAAATCGACTTATACCTAAATATAAGATTACGGAATTCTTCCGAATGTACTGTCATTATGCCGCCATGGCTTTGTATCAACTTCAATACGTTCAAGAAGGTTAATTATTTTAAATATGTTAAACTAATGGTTTGAAGCATTTCGATATCGATTGCTAAATGTGTAATATACAAGAAAATCGAATTATTACCTAAATATAAAATTAAAAAAATACGGAATTCTTCTAAATGCACTGCGTTATACCGTTAAGGCTTTATGTAGACTTCAGTAAGCTAAAAATGTTTATTAACTTAATATGTTAAACTAATGATTTGAAGCATTTCGATATCGATTGCTAAATGAGTATATACAAGAAAATCGAATTCATACCTAAATATAAGACTACGGAATTCTTCCAAAACGCACTGCCGTTATGCCGTTTATGGCTTTATATTAACTTCAGTTCGTTAAAGAAGGTTGATTAACTTAAATATGTTAAACCAGTTATTTGAAGCATTTCGATATCGATTGCTTAATGCATATATACAAGGAAATCGAATTTATACCTAAATATAAGACTACGGAATTCTTCCAAATGTACTGTCGTTATGCCGCCATGGCTCTTTATCAACTTCAATACGTTAAAGAAGGTTAATTAACTTAAATATGCTAAACTAATGATTTGAAGCATTTCGATATCGCTTGCTAAATTTGTATATACAAGAAAATCGAATTTATACCTAAATATAAAATTATAACATTACGGCACTGCCGTTATACCGCTAAGGCTTTATTTAGACTTCAGTAAGCTAAAAAATGTTTATTAACTTAATATGTTAAACTAATGATTTCAAGAATTTCGATATGGATATCGAAATGTGTATATAAAAGAAAATCGACTTTATACCTAAATATAAGATTACGGAATTCTTCCAAAGGTAGGTATAAATTCGATTTTCTTGTATTACACATTTAGCAATCGATATCGAAATGCTTCAAATCATTAGTTTAACATATTTAAGTTAATTAACCTTCTTTAACGTATTGAAGTTGATAAACAGCCATGGCGGCATAACGACAGTACATTTGGAAGAATTCCGTAGTCTTATATTTAGGTATAAAGTCGATTTTCTTGTATATATGCATTAAGCAATCGATATCGAAATGCTCCAAATCATTAGTTTAACCTATTTAAGTTAATAAGCCTTCTTTAACTCACTGAAGTCTACATAAAGCCTTAACGGCATAACGGCAGTGCTTTTAGAAGAATTCCGTTATCTTATATTTAGGTATAAATTCGATTTTCTTGTATATACAAATTTAGCAATCGATATCGAAATGCTTCATATTAAGTTAATAAACATTTTTTAGCTTACTGAAGTCTACATAAAGCCTTAACGGTATAACGGCATTGCATTTAGAAGTATTCCGTAATGTTATAATTTTATATTAAGGTGTAAAGTCGATTTTCTTGTATACACATTTAGCAATCGATATCGAAATGCTTCAAATCATTAGTTTAACATATTTAAGTTAATAAACCTTCTTTAACGCACTTAAGTCTACATAAAGCCCTAATGGCATAACGGCAGTGCATTTAGAAGAATTCCATAATGTTATAATTTTATAGTTAGGTATAAAGTCGATTTTCTTGTATATATGCATTAAGCAATCGATATCGAAGAGCTTCAAACCATTAGTTTAACATATTTAAGTTAATAAACCTTCTTTAACTCACTGAAGTCTACATAAAGCCTTAACGGCATAACGGCAGTGCATTTAGAAGAATTCCGTTATCTTATATTTAGGTATAAAGTTGATTTTCTTGTATATACACATTTAGCAATCGATATCGAAATGCTTCAAATCATTAGTTTAACATATTAAGTTAATAAACATTTTTTAGCTTACTGAAGTCTACATAAAGCCTTAACGGCATAACGGCAGTGCATTTAGAAGAATTCCGTTATCTTATATTTAGGTATAAAGTCGATTTTTTTGTATATACACATTTAGCAATCGATATCGAAATGCTTCAAATCATTAGTTTAACATATTAAGTTAATAAACATTTTTTAGCTTACTGAAGTCTACATAAAGCCTTAACGGCATAACGGCAGTGCATTTAGAAGAATTCCGTTATCTTATATTTAGGTATAAAGTCGATTTTCTTGTATATACACATTAAGCAATCGATATCGAAATGCTTCAAGTCATTAGTTTAACATATTAAGTTAATAAACCTTCTTTAACGCACTTAAGTCTACATAAAGCCCTAATGGCTTAACGGCAGTGCATTTAGAAGAATTCCATAATGTTATAATTTTATAGTTAGGTATAAAGTCGATTTTCTTGTATATATGCATTAAGCAATCGATATCGGAATGATTCAAACCATTAGTTTAACATATTTAAGTTAATAAACCTTCTTTAACGCGACGGTATAACTGCACTGCATTTAGAAGATTAAAATAAAGCCATAACGGCAGTGCATTTAGAATAATTACGTAATCTTATATTCAGGTATGAATTCGATTTTCTTGTATATACTCATTTAGCAATCGATATCGAAATGCTTCAAACCATTAGTTTAACATATTTAAAATAACTAACCTTCGTTAACGTATTGAAGTTGATACAAAGCCATGGCGCCATAACGGCAGTGCATGTAGAAGAATTTCGTAATCTTATATTTAGGTATGTAGTCGATTTTCTTGGATTTACACATTTAGAAATATATATCGAAAATCTTCAAATAACTGGTTTAGCATATTTAGGTTAATTAACCTTCTTTACCTTACTGAAGTTTAAATAAAGCCATAACGGCATAACGGCAGTATATTTGGGTGAATTCCGTAATCTTTTATTTAGGTATAAAATCGATTTTTTTGTATATACACATTTAGCAATCGATATCGAAATGCTTCAACTCATTAGTTTAACATATTTAAGTTAATAAACCTTCTTTAACGATCTGAAGTTGGCATAACGGCAGTGGATGTAGAAGAATTCCGTAATCTTATATTTAGGTATAAAGTCTATTTTCTTGTATATACACATTTAGATATCGATATCGAAATGCTTCAAATCATTAGTTTAACATATTAAATTAATAAAAAAATTTTAGCTTACTGAAGTCTACATAAAGCCTTAACGGTATAAAGGCAGTGCATATAGAAGAATTCCGTAATGTTATAATTTTATATTTAGGTATAAATTCGATTTTCTTGTATATACACATTTAGAAAGCGATATCGAAATGCTTCAAATCATTAGTTTAACAAATTTAAGTTAATTAACCTTCTTCAACGTATTGAAGTTGATAAAGAGCCATGGCGGCATAACGACAGTACAGTTGGAGGAATTCCGTAGACTTATATATAGGTATAAAGTCGATTTTCTTGTATATATGCATTAAGCAATCGATATCGAAATGCTTCAAACCATTAGTTTAATATATTTAAGTTAATAAATCTTCTTTAACTCACTTAAGTCTACATAAAGCCCTAATGGCATAACGGCAGTGCATTTAGAAGAATTCCATAATGTTATAATTTTATATTTAGGTATAAAGTCGATTTTCTTGTATTTACACATTTAGCAATCGATATCGAAATGCTTCAAACCATTAGCTTAACATATTTAAGTAACTAACCTTCTTTACAAAAGCCATAACGGCATAACGACAGTACATTTTGAAGAATTCCGTAATCTTATATTTAGGTATAAAGTCGATTTTCTTGTATATATGCATTAAGCAATCGATATCGAAATGCTTCAAATAACTGGTTTAACATATTTAAGTTAATAAACCTTCTTTAACGAACTGAAGTTAATATAAAGCCATAACGGCAGTGCATTTAGAAGAATTACGTAATCTTATATTTAGGTATGAATTCGATTTTCTTGCATATACTCATTTAGCAATCGATATCGAAATGCTTCAAATCATTTGTTTAACATATTTAAGTTAATAAAGCTTCTTTACCGCACTGAAGTTAACATAAAGCCATGGCGGCATAACGGCAGTGCATGTAGAAAAATTCCGTAATCTTATATTTAGGTATAAAGTCGATTTTCTTGTATATACACATTTAGCAATCGATATCGAGATGCTTCAATTCATTAGTTTAACATATTTAAGTTAATAAACCTTCTTCAACGCACTGAAGTTGTCTTAAAGCCATGGCGGCATAACGGCAGTGCATGTAGAAGAATTCCGTAATCTTATATTTAGGTATATAGTCGATTTTCTTGTATATATGTATGCATTAAGCAATCGATATCGAAAAGCTTCAAATCATTAGTTTAACATATATAAGTTAATAAAGCTTCTTTACCGCCCTGAAGTTAACATAAAGCCATGGCGGCATAACGGCAGTGCATGTAGAAAAATTCCGTAATCTTATATTTAGGTATAAAGTCGATTTTCTTGTATATACATATTTAGCAATCGATATCGAGATGCTTCAATTCATTAGTTTAACATATTTAAGTTATTAAACCTTCTTCAACGCACTGAAGTTGTCATAAAGCCATGGCGGCATAACGGCAGTGCATGTAGAGGAATTCCGTAATCTTATATTTAGGTATATGTAAAGTCGATTTTCTTGTATATACACATTTAGCAATCGATATCGAAATGCTTCAAATCATTAGTTTAACATATTTAAGTTAACAAACCTACTTTAACGAACTGAAGTTGACATAAAGCCATGGCGGAATAGCGGCAGTGCATTTGGAAGGATTCCGTTATCCTATGTTTAGGTATAAAGTCAGGTTTCTTGTACTAGCACATTTAGCAATCGATATCGAAATGCTTCAAATCATTAGTTTAACATATTTAAGTTAAATTACCTTTTTAACGCACTGAAGTCTACATAAAGCCATGGCGGCATAACGGCAGTGCATGTAGAAGAATTGCGTAGTCTTATATCTAGGTATAAAATCGATTTTCTTGTATATAAACATTTATCAATCGATATCGAAATGCTTCAAATCATTATTTTAACACATTTAAGGTAATTAACCCTCTTTATCTTACTGAAGTCTACATAAAGCCTTAACGGCAGTGCATTTAAAAGAATTACGTAACCTTATAATTAGGTATAAAGTCGATTTTCTTGTATATACTCATTTAGCAATCGATATCGAAATACTTCAAATCATTATTTTAACATATTTAAGTTAATAAAGCTTCTTTAACGCACTGAAGTTAACATAAAGCCATGGCGGCATAACGATAGTGCATGTAGAAGAATTCCGTAATCTTATGTTTATGTATAAATTCGATTTTGTTGTATATACACATTTAGCAATCGTTATCGAGATGCTTCAACTCATTAGTTTAACATGTTTAAGTTAGTTAACCTTCTTTAACTTATTGAAGTTGATATAAAGCCATGGCGGCATAACGGCAGTGCATTTAGCAGAAATTCGTAATCTTATATTTAGGTATAAATTCGATTTTCTTGTATATACACGTTAAGCAATCGATAACGAAATGCTTCAAATCGATAGTTTAACATATTTAAGTTAATACACCTTCTTTAACGATCTTAAGTTGGCATATAGCCATGGCGGCATAGCGGCAGTGCATGAAAAGAATTCCGTGGTCTTATATTTAGGTATAAAGTCGATTTTCTTGTATATATTCATTTTGCTATCGATATCGAAATGCTTCAAATCATTAGTTTAATATATTAAGTTAATAAACATTTTTTAGCTTACTGAAGTCTACATAACGCCTTAAGGGTATAATGGCAGTGCATTTAGAAGAATTCCGTAATCTTATATTTAGGTATAAAGTCGATTTTGTTGTATATATACATTTAGCAATCGATATCGAGAGGCTTCAACTCATTAGTTTAACATATTTAAGTTAATACACCTTCTTTAACGATCTTAAGTTGGCATATAGCCATGGCGGCATAGCGGCAGTGCATGAAAAGAATTCCGTAATCTTATATTTAGGTATAAAATTGATTTTCTTGTATATATTCATTTTGCTATCGATATCGAAATGCTTCAAATCATTAGTTTAATATATTAAGTTAATAAACATTTTTTAGCTTACTGAAGTCTACATAACGCCTCAAGGGTATAATGGCAGTGCATTTAGAAGAATTCCGTAATGTTATAATTTTATATTTAGGTATAAAGTCGATTTTCTTGTATTTACACATTTAGCAATCGATATCGAAATGCTTCAAACCACTAGTTTAACATATTTAAAATAATTAACCTTCTTTAACGTATTGAAGGTGATAAAAAGCCATGGCGGCATAACGACAGTACATGCGGAAGAATTCCGTAATCTTATATTTAGGCATAAATTCGATTTTCTTGTATGTATACATTTCGCAATCGATATCGAAATGCTTCAGATAACTGGTTTAACATATTTGAGTTAATTAACCTTCTTTATCTTACTGAAGTTTACATAAACCCATAACGGCATAACGGCAGTATATTTATATTATTTCCGTTATCTTATATTTAGGTATAAAGTCGATTTTTTTGTATATACACATTTAGCAATCGATATCGAAATGCTTCAAATCATTAGTTTAACATATTAAAGTTAATTAACCCTGTTTTTCATACTGAAGTCTACAAAAGCCTTAACGGCATAACGGCAGTGCATTTAGAAGAATTTTATAATCTTATATTTAGGTATAAAGTCGATTTTCTTGTATATACTCATTTAGCAATCGATATCGAAATGCTTCAGATCATTAGTTTTACATTTTCAAGTTATTTATAATAAACCTTCTTTAACGCACTGAAGTCTACATAAAGCCTTAACGGTATAACTGCAGTGCATTTAAAAGAATTCCGTAATCTTATATTTAGGTACAAAGTCGATTTTCTTGTATTTACATATTTAGTAATCGATATCGAAATGCTTCAAATCATAAGTTTAACATATTTAAGTTAATTATTCCCCTCTATCTTACTGAAGTCTACATAAAGCCTTAACGGCATAACGGCAGTGCGTTTAGAAGAATTCCGTTATCTTATATTTAGGTATAAATTCGATTTTCTTGTATATACACATTTAGCAAGCGATATAGAAATGTTTCAAATCATTAGTTTAACATATTTAAGTTATTTAACCTTCTTTAACATATTGAAGTTGATATAAAGCCATGGCGGCATAACGGCAGTGCATGTAGAAGAATTCCGTAATCTTATATTCAGGTATAAAGTCGATTTTCTTGTATATACACATTTAGCTATCGATATCGAAATGCTTCAAATCATTAGTTTAACATATTAAGTTAATAAACATTTTTTAGCTTAATGAGGTCTACATAAAGCCTTAACGGTATAACGGCAGTGCATTTAGAAGAAATCCGTAATGTTATAATTTTATATTTAGGTATAAAGTCGATTTTGTTGTATTTACACATTTAGCAGTCGATATCGAAATGCTTCAAACAATTAGTTTAACATATTTAAAATAATTAATCTTCTTTTACGTATTGTAGTTGATACAAACCATGGCGGCATAACGACAGTACATTTGGAAGAATTCCGTAATCTTATATTTAGGTATATGTAAAGTCGATTTTATTGTACATACACATTTAATAATCGATATCGAAATGCTTCAAATCATTAGTTTTACATTTTCAAGTTATTTATAATAAACCAGTGAATTTAGAAGAATTCCGTAATCTTATATTAAGGTATAAAGTCGATTTTCTTGAATTTACCTATCTAGCAATCGATATCGAAATGCTTCAAATCATTAGTTTAACATATTTATGTTAATTAACAAACTTCAACGTATTGAAGGTGAAATAAAGCCATGGCGGCATAACGACAGTAATTTGGAAGAATTCTGTAATCTTATATTTAGGTATAAAGTCGATTTTCTTGTATATATGCATTTAGAAATCGATATCGAAATGCTTCAAATCATTAGTTTAACATATTTAAGTTAACAAACCTACTTTAACGAACTGAAGTTGACATAAAGCCATGGCGGATTAACGGCAGTGCATTTGGAAGAATTCCGTTATCCTATGTTTAGGTATAAAGTCAAATTTCTTGTACTAGCACATTTAGCAATCGATATCGAAATGCTTCAAATCATTAGTTTAACAGATTTAAATTAAATTACCTTCTTTAACCTACCGAAAGTGACATGAAGCCATGGCGGCATAACGGCGGTTCATGTAGAAGAATTGCGTAATTTTATATTTAGGTATAAAATCGATTTGTTGTATAAACACATTTAGCAATCGATATCGAAATGCTTGAGATCATTAGTTTAACATATTTAAGTTAATTCACCCTATTTATCTTCCTGAAGTCTACATAAAGCCTTAACGGCATAACGGCAGTGCATTTAGAAGAATTACGTAATCTTATATTTAGGTATAAAGTCGATTTTCTTGTATATACTCATTTAGCAATCGATATCGAAATGCTTCAAATCATTATTTTAATATATTTAAGTTAATAAACCTTCTTTAACTCACTGAAGTCTACATAAAGCCTTAACGGCATAACGGCAGTGCATTTAGAAGAATTCCGTAATCTTATGTTTAGGTATAAATTCGATTTTGTTGTACAGACACATTTAGCTATCGATATGGAAATGCTTCAAATCATTAGTTTAACATATTAAGTTAATAAAAATTTTCTAGCTTAATGAGGTCTACATAAAGCCTTAACGGTATAACGGCAGTGCATTTAGAAGAAATCCGTAATGTTATAATTTTATATTTAGGTATAAAGTCGATTTTGTTGTATTTACACATTTAGCAGTCGATATCGAAATGCTTCAAACAATTAGTTTAACATATTTAAAATAATTAATCTTCTTTTACGTATTGTAGTTGATACAAACCATGGCGGCATAACGACAGTACATTTGGAAGAATTCCGTAATCTTATATTTAGGTATATGTAAAGTCGATTTTATTGTACATACACATTTATTAATCGATATCGAAATGCTTCAAATCATTAGTTTAACATATTAAAGTTAATAAACCTTCTTTAACGAACAGAAGTTAACAAAAAGCCATAACGGCATAACGGCAGTGCATTTAGAAGAGTTCCGTAATCTTATGTTTAGGTATAAAGTCGATTTTCTTGTATATACACATTTAGCAATCGATATCGAAATGCTTCAAATCATTAGTTTAACATATTAAGTTAATAAACATTTTTTAGCTTAATGAGGTCTACATAAAGCCTTAACGGTATAACGGCAGTGCATTTAGAAGAAATCCGTAATGTTATAATTTTATATTTAGGTATAAAGTCGATTTTGTTGTATTTACACATTTAGCAGTCGATATCGAAATGCTTCAGATAACTGGTTTAACATATTTGAGTTAATTAACCTTCTTTATCTTACTGAAGTTTACATAAAGCCATAACGGCATAACGGC